>WEIS01010660.1:0-12065 GCA_013389965.1 Todus mexicanus
ATAAATAAATAAATAAAATAAAGAGAGAATTCGCCCCTGGAGGCTCAGGCTCATTTTTGTCGGTTAGGTTAACGACGAGAGGTGGCAGCCCCAACCCGTCACGGGGAAAGCTGAGTCCTCGGAGGAGACGCCTTTGCCCTGCCTGCTTCTCCACCTCAGAGCGGTGGTTTATATTCCAGTTACAAAACAAGTGCTGCTCTCAATTTCCAAACTCCCATCTTGCAGCTGAAGCATAGATTTTCCTGGCTCTTGCTCTGCTTCAGTACCCAGGGTATAACTACACCTCTCGTGTTTAAAACGTACCTGCCATCTGGAAAGCCCACAGAGACCCGTATCCTTGCTCCGCTCCTCTCTGACTGCAGGAGCCTGGATTTAAGCACACAGACATTTTTACCCATTTCCCCACCCTCCCCTTTACTCGTGTCTGAGCTGCTTGAATAAATCTGAGCCATTTCCCAGGGTCTATCTCACAGCCCAGTCAACACGGAGGGAAGCGGTGCCAAAAATCCATTTCTTTCTGATCTGATTGTTTGTTTTCCTGCCTTTCCAGTTTGGGATTTTTGACAGGGAGCCATGTGAAACCAACTGCTCATTGTTTACTGGGAAACCTGCGGCTGCGTTTGAGTCATTTCGCTCACAAAAAGACCCGAGGATGCGATGGGGAAAAAAAAAAAAGAAAAAAAAATCAATTAGCTGCTTTGCAATAGCCTGTGTTTGCAAAGCTCTTTGATGCCCACACATGAGGGAAAGCCAACCCAAACAAGTGCCGTGGGGTGTCATTGCTGGACCAGACCAAGGATGCTCCTGCTGCGCTACGCAGTTACCTCCTCACCTCCTCCCACAGCTCATGCCTAGAACAGCACCCCAGCTGAGGTACCTCCCCGTATCCGCCCCTGCGCCATATCCAAAAGCTGCAGCTCATCAGGAGGGTTTGGAGAAGCACTTCAGGGTCAGAATCCCTGGGTGGGCAGCCCAGCCGCACTGTCTCTGGATCCATCAGCTGGATNAGCGGAGTGGGAGGAGAAGCTCTCTCAACCTACTGACTTCATCCCTTCTAATCCAGCCCAGGACACCCTTGGCCTTCCTGGCCACAAGGGCACGTTGCTGGCTCATGGTCACCCTGCTGTTGACCAGGACTCCCAGGTCCCTTTCTCTTTCACTGCTCTCCAGCAGTTCAGTCCCCAACCTAGACTGGTTCCTGGGGTTGTTCCTGCCCAAACGCAAGACTCTGCACTTGCCCTTCTCAGCACCCCTCTGACTGCAGACCAGAACAGGGTGTGTCATCCCAACAAAATAAATAGAAGCATGAGCAGAGTCCCTCAACACCTGCTGGCTGCACTTCCCTAATCCTAGGGCTCACTCAGGTGGATTCTAGCCAGGGCTTGGTGGATTTTCCAAAGCAGTCCCTACTATTCAGTCCACTGCTTCACCACCCCAAGTACTGCACAGAAAGGTGTCTAGGTCACCTAGCACTCAGCGGCAGCATTTTGGTCTCCTGTCCTCTTCATTACATACTGCTACTCTATTAGCTGCAGCCCTCCACCAACAGCTTTGGAGTCTCTCAATACTAAAAATACTATTAATGAGCACATCTTTGGGCTGAATCTGAGATGCCTCCAGAAACAAACACCTCCTAACGCTTCTCTACTTACAGTAACACTGAAGTAGACCAGAAGACTTTTTACCCACTTCAAGTTCTGGTAATATTGTTCCTGTTCGAGTAAAGCATAACTCCTAAATCATTGCAAAGTATTATCTTTAGGATGTTATAACAACAGCAACACCAAGTTAACTCAGTATGACCCATTTGCTATGACCACCTGTTGATAGAAGGGAGTTAAACCTTCCTTCAGTCCATGGGCAAGACAAGACTCAGCCATTCAGTGGTTCTTCAACCAAGTCCAGGTGTTGAGAGACAGACATAGCCCAGTCACCTGGCACATAAGGCAAGCACAGCAATCTTCACTCTCCCTAAAATTTGCATAGCATCAGCCACCACTAACAGAAGCCCTCAGCCAGCCCTGCCCAAATTCTTGATATAACATTGTACGTACTTGCGCATGTAAAATATTTGCCTTCAACACCCAGCCCGCAGCAAGAGGAGTGTTTTCCAGAGCCGCAGAGGAATGGAGGATGCTGCAGGTTATAAAATCATGGAATGGTTTGGGTTGGAAAGGATCTTTCAAGGTCATCTGGTCCAACCCCCCTGCAGGGAGCAGGGCCATCTGCAACTAGAGCAGGTTGCTCAGAGCCCCCAACAAACTCCCCTGCAATGGGGACAGGGATGGGGCAGCCACCACCTCTCGGGGCAACCTGGGCCAGGCTCTCACCACCCTCAGCACCAACAAGTTCTCCCTTCTCTCCAATCTAAAATCTTTTCTCATTTAGTTTCACCTCATCCCTCCTTGTCCCGTCCCCACAGGCCCTGCTCCAAAGTCTGTCCCCATCTTTCTGCCAGGCCCCTTCAAGCCCTGCAAGGCCCCCAGAAGGTCTGCGTGGAGCCTTCTCTTCTCCAGGCTGAACCCCCCCAGCTCTCCCAGCCTGGCCTCCCAGCAGAGGGGTTCCAGCCCTCCCAGCATTGCTGGGGCCTCCTCTGGCCCCGCTCCACCAGGTCCCTGTCTCTGCTGGGCTGAGGCCTCCCGAGCTGGGCCCAGCCCTGCAGGGGCGGGGGTGTCTCACCAGAGTGGCAGGATCTCCTCCCTCGACCTGCTGCCCAAGCTGCTGGGGATGCAGCCCAGGGTGCCTCAGCTCAGTTGTTCCAGCCCTGGCCTGCACAGAAGCAGTCAGATACAGCCTGATCCTCACCCCAACTTGCGGACCGGGGAACCACATGAAGCTCAAAAGCCACGTGATACCTTTGTCCCAAATACATCCACCCAAAGCTCGGTGACCCCAGGAATTTTCACAGGCTGTGCCTAGTTTTTGGATGCCCTGGGGCTCAGCAGCTCAAGCCTAATTTACCTGCTTTGATCAGGAGAGATTTAGCATACAGCATCCTTTCCATTCACTTTGATGTCCAGAAACAAACCCGATTATATTTTCCAACCCTTTAACCAAGGGATTCGCTGAGAGATGCTGGCTCATCCAGCGGGCTCCGGCCCCCATCACTGCCCACGGATTTGAAGCCACATGGCTGGAAAATGACCTTAACACTGACCCATCGTGCCACCTGCACACTGCCGGCCTGCCCCACCTTTAGACTCTACGAAAGATCCATGAAGAACCTCTGAGCAAGCTGAGAGCAAGTGCTGGCTCTCCCCAGCGAAGCTTTCACAGGGACTGATCCTGCCCAGGGAGGATGGAGTATTGCACCACACCAGGCAGCCAGCAACCCCCCAGGGCTGCAGACACTTTGAGGCACAGCTCCAACACATGATAAACAACAATATTAGTGAAATAATGTCTAAACAGATCCAAATGGGATCCTCCTGCCAGTAGGCAGGGAGGGCTTCTCGCTGCAGGAGGCACCCAGGGTTGCGTATGAGCAACAGGGAAATCGCTTGTAATGACAAATAGCTTTTTTTTTGGCATCTCTCTCCTCCTAATGCAGCTCGTCACAATCCCAGTCACCAAGCAGTCTCTCCTCTACACCAAACAGAGTTTTTGTCTCCCCGCCACACTCCCAATAGTACCATCAGCACTCTTGTAGATGCACATTCACATACTACCTCTTAGAGAGGCATATTGCAAAGTCATGGAATCAGTTAGGCTGGAAAAGACCCTTCAAATCAAGTCCAACCATTAACCTAACACAGCCAAGTCCAACACTAAACCATGTCCCTCAGCACCACATCTACATGCCTTTGAAATACCTCCAGGGGTGGTGACTGCCCTTCCCTGGGCAGCCTGTTCCAGGACTTGACAACCCTTTCAGTGAAGAAAATGTTCCTAATATCCATCCCAAACCTCCCCGGTAAAATCTGAAACTATTTCCTCTTGTTCCTTGAGAGCAGAGCCCGACCGCCCCTGGCTCCAACCTCCTGAATTTCAGGGAGTTGTGGAGAGCCAGAAGGTCTCCCCTGAGCCTCCTTTGCTCCAGGCTCAACACCCCCAGGTCCCTCAGCTGCTCCTCCCCAGCCTCCTGCTCTAGCCCCTTCCCCAGCTCCGTTGCCCTTCTCTGGACACGCTCCAGCCCCTCCAGGTCCTGCTGGGAGTAAGAGACCCGAAACTGAACCAAAAATTCAAGGAGCGGCCTCCCCAGTGCACAGTGCAGGTGGGGGATGATCCCTGTAGTGGCCACAGTATTTCTCATACAAGTCTCCACTCTATTCCCATCCTTGCCCAGAGGAAAAGTCATATTTTTGCTCCANACAGGATTCGGAGGACTGAAACTCCCAGTGTAATCATTACAATAAATTCCCACTGGCTTCTTATCACCGAATAACAATGCAGAAAGTAAGCACCTTTTAGCCTTTTGATTTGGACTCATTTAAATTTAATTAATCTCTGCAGCCATGCATCAATCACGCAAATCAGCTTTCT
Organism: Todus mexicanus; assembly: GCA_013389965.1. Lineage (NCBI taxonomy): Eukaryota > Metazoa > Chordata > Aves > Coraciiformes > Todidae > Todus > Todus mexicanus. The sequence goes on from WEIS01010660.1 coordinate 4,483, forward strand.
ACAGGGGTGTCTCTGATTTAACTCAACATTTTGCCCGCTGCCACCCAGCTGGCTGTCTCCAGCCCAGAGAAAGCCTGGGGGACTTGGTAAAATCGGCATTCCAACCCTATAGGCAGCAGCTTTGGCTCTGCCAGGGGAGCGCAGGAGGTGAGGCAGCACAGCTCAGCACCCCTCACCCAGCCGGTGCCTCCGAGTTAAGTAGCTGCGTGCGTGCCAATAGCCAATGGATGAATGCAAATCCAATATTCCCAGTAAGTGCAAAATCCCCAGACCGACGTGTTTCTTTTGTTTACATCTGAATGGTGGCTCACACGGCTTGAGCTTACCCTGATAACACCAATCAATTCATCTCTAAATGAGAATTAATGAAGATGTATGCTTAGTAGCACGCTGGGCTGGCCGGGTGCCCAGGTATTGGGAGCTGTGAGTTTTTCATTACTGAAATGCATTTACTGATGTGCAGAATTCAGATTTTATTGCTATTCTTTGCAAATTTAAAAAAAAAAAAAAATAATCAAGAAATTCAGACCTGGATTGAGCAATGGAACAATGGGAAAATAAATTGCTCTCAGGAGCTGAGCCCAGCTGGGTGTCTCTGCTCTCACCTCCCTTTCTGCCTTGCTCAGCCACCTGGGCTGCAAAACCTGCTGGATTCACTCCCACCCCCCTCACCGGGGCAGGACTACAGAAAAATACTCCATATTTCCCTTGAGTCTCACCTTAGAGGAGATGCCCAGGGCTGCCTCTACCACCTTGTGTGGGTAACGAGGGCACGCGGAGGGAGGGAAAAGCTGGTAGCCGAAGAAGCTGCAGCAAAAAAACCCAAAACAACTACACATCAGATTTGGAGAGCTATTTCCCTCCCCCAAAACAAACAACACACACCCCCCCTGAAAAAAAAGAAGAGCTGATGGCTTTGCTCTGAGGAAGGCAAGAAGAAGCTTTTAATACCAGGATTTCAGAAGGTTCAGCCAGTTTGCTCTGCTGCCTGTTCCTCCCCCCCTACACCTTTCCTTGCAGCTTCCATTTGGGCTGTTTCAGCTGAAGGCAGCAAGGAGCTGAGAAAACTGTTGCTGGGAAACTGTTCCAAAACCCCGTCGAGGCAAGCACCTCCAAACAGGGCTGACAGTGCCCGAGCAGCACAGGCTGGCACAAGCGACAGTCGCTCGGTGTTCCCACCAGTCCCTGTATTCAGCCAGATCACCCACTCAATTCTGACTCGTAGTGTTGCAAATTTGATCCCTATTTAGGCGGGACTATCCAACACCGATGTGAATCAGAGCATCCCATCCAACCCCTAAGTAAGCGAGATTTGGTATCATGCTCCATCGGATCCCACTGAAGGTTTTGCTGTGCCCATGCAGTGGTTTCCCGTCAGACCACTCTGCTGCTGGGTTGCATTTTGCTCCCCCTTGGGCTGCAGGAGCCTGGGCCAGCTCTTCTCTCTGGTTATTCTCCAGGGCTCAGCAATGAGCACGAGCTCCCTATTCTTGGGGACAGGAGGGCTCACTGCCACCAGGAACCTCAGGAACAACATTCTTTTCATTCCGCAGACCAGAGACAAAATCGTCAGTGCCCACATTTCTCCTACTTGCCTCTGAGAACATGTTAGAGCCTGGAAGAAGTTTTGCTCTTCTGAGTGAGAGGGTGTTACCCGCATCACGGCCCTCAGGTATTTTGCTTGCTGGTCCCAGCCTTGCAGAGGGACATAGAACAACCCAGCCAAAGCCTGAAAGGGGTATCTAGGAGCCAGTTACAATCTCCTCTAAAAGGAAATGCTGTTTCCTGCATGAAAACCCCTCCTCCTTGCGTTGTCTTGATGAATACCCCACACACGCTTTGCACAAAACCGATCTCAAAACATCCATTTGACTGCATGAACACACATCGCCACTGCAAAACTGCCTGCCAAGCCCCGCCAGCTCAGAAGCATTAGAGCCAGCCCATGCAAGGACGTCTCCAGGGCTTCAGCCCCACTTAGGGGAGGTGTGTTTTGCCCCCAAATCCCAGCACGACCCAACTCCAGCCTGCTGGCACAGAAGGACCTTGCTGGCTGGCTGCTGGAGATAAATTGCCTTTCATTTCTTGTCAGCTCTGCTCAGTGGGAAACTAGTCCAACTCAGACAGCAGATGGTTAAAAAAGGTACGTTTGCCCCACAAGGTATTGCCTTGAGGGATATTTGAGCTTCATCCTTTCCACCCAGTGCTGGATATCAGGGTTATGAAGAGCACATTATTTATTCCTCTTGCTCTGAATCCTTCAGTTACCTCCTGCTGCCAGGCAAGCTGCCAGCTAGCCACCCTGGGGGGAACCTTGGCCACAACCACTGGAGTTCTGAAATACGAACCTTTGAGGTTCAGGACAGCAAGTAACGCAGGGGTTTGTCACAGACCCAACAAATGCAATGGAAAGAGCCAAGGATGGTCCCAAATGTACCAGAAACCTCTGGGGATGGAGAGCAATTTATACCAAGGCGATTGATATCATGCCCCCTGAGGAATCCCCTCCCCTCTTCACTGTCCATTTCTTGATGAAATAATGAGAGCTCAGAGCAGCCCCTACTCAGCACATGAAGCTATTTCCCCAGCCCATGCTTTGGTTTCCCTGCAGATGAAGGAAGCTCAGCGTCCTCCTCGCTGCGCCGCCCACGCCAGGCTAAGCGACAGCTCCACACATGGGGCACCGAGCTCAGCTGGGGCCTCCGAACGCTGCCGTGGAGCACAAATAAAAAGTGATAATAGAAACCAGAGGGCAAATTAAACATATGAATCACTTCCTCTCCTGGCTCTTCCTGCTCCTGTTGTTTCTCTCATCCCCTCAGAAAAATCCCAAGAAGGACATTCATTTCCTTTTGCTTTCTGCTCTGCACGGAACACCAAGGGGGGTACTTTTTCTCTCCTTATTTTCAATTGACAGCAACAAAGCTGTGCCAATGCTCCCAAGACCATTTCTCTAACACATGGCAAAGGAAACCCCTTTGGTGGCTTTAGCAGGAGCCAGAGCCCTCCGCCCCGAGGCAGCTCCAGCCCCAGCCTAGCCCTTGCTGTACCTCTCATGCTGCAGCCTGGAACTCACTCCATCTCGTGTATGTGTATGTGTGTGTGTATATACAGATATATATGTCTGCAGTGCTCTACATGCAGCCTTCCAGACTGGAAGACTATGGTCCTGGAGGATGGGTGCATGAGCACCCAAGGCTTCTGAGCACATCACAGCTCTTCCTGGATGAGGTTGGGCGCACCTAATCTGGCTGCCAGGAGCCTCCAAGGGCACTCAACAGCCAATTGCTTTGGGAAATGTATCTTTTGAACCCAAAAAGGCCATTTTCCCTCCACCAGCTCACTCTCAGCCTAGGACTAGGGCATTACCAGCACAGCAGCTTCTTCAGAACCCCAAGGTGGCTCATTTGCAGAGAAAGCTGTGGCTCTCCTGCCATCTCCTCCATCCTGGGAGTAATTCTGCCCACAGGGTCTTCTGTCAGACCAGCCTGTAATTACAACCAGCAGAGAGGGTTAGCTTAACCAGCCCCCAGGGGGGTTCTTGTCTCCCCACCCTAGTGGCACATGGCAGCATTATGCTCCCCTCCATTTACCTCAGCGGCAATATCGACTGCTCCAGCATAGAGCTAATTACTCCCTGCAAAGAGATGCTGCCAGAGAAACGAGCCAAGCGGGACACCCCGAAGCAGCAGAAAGCCTGGTAGGCACAGACAGTGAAAGGACATCTTGCTACAGCTGAAAGGCAGATGGATGCAGCCATCATCACCCAAAATCCCATTGAAAGCCTCTGCCCACTGACTGGGGATGCAGCACAGTGGGGGAAGGCTTTGGCACCAGCTTTCCTTCCTGCTTCAGGACTCTTGGACCGTCCCTCTTCACTCTCCTGCCAAAGGAAAGGGTGCAGAGCAAGGCAGAACTTGCAGGAGCCCTAAGCCAGGCTCCGGTGGCAACGTGAAGCACAAAAGTTGCAAAGCCATTTGGGGTTGTCAGGGACCAAGACCATGTCAAGGGTGCAGGAGCCCAGGAGAGACAGGCCCCTCCCCACCTCAGTAGCAGATGCTGCTTTAGGTACCCCGAGGGCCTTATTTTTTACCACCTACAGGGTCTTTAGGAGGACACTAAAGGTCTGTGATGACAAATGAAGCTGCATTTCTCCTGCCACAGCATTGCCCAGGCAGGGAGCAGGGACAAGCCAGCAGATTAACCTGCCTCACACTGCCTGTGCCACCAGGAGAGATACAGCTCTAGGCTGGGCTTGCTCAGGTCCAGCATTTCAGGTCACTTCGACACACCTGGGAGTACAAGGTTTTCAACCCAGGGAGCACTCCAAAACAGAGCTGAAGATTTCCATACTGAATTATCTGCTTTTATTTGCCAGCTGAGACAGCTGAGCACTGAAGCACTACAATTTCCTAATGGGGAAAAATCTGGTTTGTCAGCTCCAGGAAGACAAAATTGAAGCAACCTGAATTTGTACTCGCCTCTCTTAAACATGTACTCCCCTCAGCTCCATGAGGCAGTCTCCAGGCTTCCCCTGCCTCAGGTGCCTAGCAAAATAATTTCTGCCCTGAGCCACAGATAGCTATGTAAAAAAAATAAATAAAATAAATAACAAAAGGATCAAACTTAAAGGGGATTCACAACACAGCCCCAGAAGGTGGTTTTAAACCGGCACCATCGCAGGTGAGGTTGGCCAGGGCCCTGAGCAACCTGCTTTAGTTGTAGATGTCCCTGCTCCCTGCAGGGGGGTTGGATGAGATGAGCTTGAAAGGTCCCTTCCAACCTAAACCAGCCTGGGATTCTCTAATATCATGTCACCTCCAGCTTCAAGAAAGGTACAAGTAGCAGCAGAACAGTTAGATTACAGTGACAAAAGCAGCTTTCACAATAGAAGTAGGATTTTAAAAGTCCTTAGAAGAACCCACAGGACACATACCAGAAGGCCTTCTGCATTGGAAGCATTTTCCCAAGCTGCAGGTAGTTTACAGCAAGAATTTTGAGAGAGAATATTGCCAGTTTTCTGCATTTGTCAGATGCTTCAGCCCAGAATTCTCCCCCAACAAGCGGCTACAAAAACCAAATCAGCAGCTTCCTAAGCCATAAACCGAATTCATCCATCCAAAACCAAAGAAGAACATCCAGTACAAGATAGGAACAAGTGACAGACAGTTGGCATACCCAAAATTCAGCACTGAGGACCAGCCGAAGCATCTGGCAGCATTAAAAGCTCAGAGTTGTGGTTGTAGGGGAACCAGAAGACAGCTGTAGCTCAGACCACCAAGCCCACACCACGTATGTGAGCAGCATAAGGGCAGGTTACATTTCTTGTTGAACAAGGACCAAAGTCCTCTGGCCAAGGCAGTGACTGGCTTGAGAGCAGGACTAAAGAAAAGAACTGGTGGACGTGAAGCTCAACAGGAACCTCCAGTGTGCACTTGCAGCCCAGAAAACCAAGCGTATCCTGGGCCGCATCAAGAGAAACGTGGCCAGTAAGTCGAGGAGGTGATTCTCCCTCTCTACTCCACTCTGGTGAGACCCCACCTGGAGCCCTGCATCCAGTTCTGGAGCCCCTATTACAAGAAAGATCTGGATGTGCTGGAGCGTGTCCAAAGAAGGGCCACAAGGATGATCCGAGGGCTGGAGCACCTCTCCTGTGAAGACAGACTAAGAGAGTTGGGGTTATTCAGGCTGGAGAACAGAAGGCTCCAAGGAGACCTTCTCGTGGCCTCCCAGTATCTGAAGGGGGCTACAAGAAAGGTGGGGAGGGACTTTGCAGGATTTCGGGTAGTGGCAGGACTGGGGGGAATGGAACAAAACTAGAGCTGGGTAGATTGAGATTGGATGTTAGGCAGAAGTTCTTCCCCAGGAGGGTGGTGAGACCCTGGCCCAGGTTGCCCAGGGAGGTGGTGGAAGCCCCATCCCTGGAAGCCTTTAAGGCCAGGCTGGATGGGGCTCTGAGCAACCTGCTCTAGTGGGAGGTGTCCCTACCAGGGCAGGGGGGTTGGAACTGGGTGAGCTTTGAGGTCCCTTCCAACGCTGACAATTCAATGACTCTATGGCGGATTCACACACACGCACATTGCTGGGCACTAAATGTACTGCAGCTGCTTGGAGAGAAGATGGAGGAGGCCTCAGTGGCATCACCAAAAGTGCTGCAGAGGTCCCTGCAGCAGCAAAGCACAGCACCTGGCTCCACAAAGTGCTGACTGGGACGTGCTGTGGTGGAATCAGCTCCAGCAGGACTCAGCTAGCGCCTGGGGAAGCGTCAGCTTTAAGTAGGACTGGCCCAGTACTCACCCCAGCTCCACGGGAGTTGGGGAGAAGCAGACCAGGGCATCAGGTCAACAGGTGACTGCAGAGCTCCCAGTGATGGTGAGACTGAAAAGAGCAAGCACACAGGAGTGAGCAATACCAGGATGAGAAGTAGGGAGCTGAGAGCCGCTCTGCTGTCTCCATTGCAACAAAAGCCAACGCAAACAACAGCTCTGAATTCATACCAAAGCACAATGAGCTTCGAACAATAGGCAGATCTTCTCTTTTGTTGTTTTTTCTTTGTTTGGATACAATATGCAATTAACCTTCAGGACTCATCACTACACAGCTAATTGAGAGCGAGGACTCAAGCTGCAAACAACACAACAGCAACATGTGCAGTGAAGAGGATCCATGCTGGGAAAAAACAGTCCTTTCCTGGAGGCTTTCCACAGGGGTGTCCACCAGGGAGCTGCTGCCCAGGGACACAGGTGTCATAGAATCATAGAATAATTAAGGCTGGAAAAGACCTCTGAGATCATCGAGTCCAGCCTATGACCTAACACCACCATTCAGCTAAACCCTGCCACTAAGTGTGGCATCCAGTCTGTCCTTAAACACCTCCAAGGGTGGTGACTCCACCACCTCCCTGGGCAGCCCATTCCAGTGTTTTATCCCCCTTGCTGTGAGGAAGAGCTTCCAAATATCCAGCCTAAACCTCCCTTGGTGCAGCTTCAGGCCGTGCCCTCTTGTCCTGTCACAAATTGCCTGAGAGAAGAGCCTGGCCCCCTTCTGTCTACACCTTCCCTTCAGGGAGTTGTAGAGAGTGAGAAGGTCCCCCTCAGGGCCTCCTCTCCTCCAGGCTGAACAGCCCCAGCTCCCTCAGCCTCTCCTTGTCCCTGCCAAGGGTGTGAGTTGGGGGCTGTTTTATCAGAACAGAAGGAAAACAAATCGATGCAGCAGCTCTTCTGTGCTCCAATAACTGCACCTGGTGCCACAAGTCACTCCAAGAGCAGGCATGGCCCTGGTGTCACACAGGAGCAAGCCTTGGAGCTGGGTCCCTCTCAGCCAGGGAAGGTCACAATGTCCACTTACTGCTGTATGGACCACTCTGCGACAAGGAAAGAAACAAGCCTTGCTCTTTACTTCCACTTCTATTTATAGCTACAGTCATTTGGAGGCCAGTTCCACCACCTGGCAGTGCAAGGGAGCCTTATCACCCCTGAGAGCAGAAGACCTGCATCCTGAAACAGCCGGCACCTGCCAGGTGAGCAGCCTGCTCTCAGTGCACTGTGATCCCAGTTTCACTCATAGAATCATCGAATTGTCAG
>WEIS01010662.1:0-28675 GCA_013389965.1 Todus mexicanus
GGGGGGAAAAAAGAGACCATTTGCTCTCGAGTGCATGCAACTAATTAAAAATTTAAGAGCATATAGTACATAATTATATTGGACTGTAGGTTAATGTTCCTGAATGAAAAATGCCAGGTGAGTTGAGATGCTTTCACAGAACAAGAGAAACTCCGGCTGCCTGTGTGCAGAGCCTGCGAGCCCTCAGTGAATAGTCCCGGTATTCACTGCTCAGGCTCGCTCTACGGTTGGGTGCCGACGGAAACGGGCACATCGGTGGCTGTGACCTTGGTCAGGATCTGCAGGGCAGAAAACAATGCAGGGAAAGACAAGAGGACAAGCCTTGGCACCCGTGAGCTGGTTTCACATCCTTTTCTGATGTTATATCTGGCAGTATTGTGCTTGCCAACACAAGGAGCAGGCAATGTCTTAATCGCCACCTTTCTCACCACGCGTCTCTGATGGTTGCCTGTCACAAGCACCAGAGAAGCTCAGGTTTAAGACAGGCTGCTCTCCTGGGAAGAGTCCAGTGGCAGCACCCTCTAAATTCCAGTTGATACCCAACCTCCAGAGTGGTTTCAGAAATGTGTGCCTGCAGGAAGGGCGTCACCTTCCTATGAGCATGAAGCCACCAGCCACTGCTATGGTCCAGACAGGATGCTCGTGGGGTTGCTAACCCACAAATCCCAACCTTCTGCTTCCTATCTATGTCCTATTTCACCAGACTCTCTTAGAGCCACGTTAGAGGTAATATAAGTAGCCAGTAATCTTCATTAAAGAAACAGATAATTGAAGCAACGGCAGCAATTACACAAAGCAGTTGTCTGTCCGTGCCTAAACAAAGGCACGTGCAGGACACGCGGATGGAGAATGGCTTCCATGCAGCTGAAAAAGAAGCCCTGGACCTTGCCACAAAGGTGAGAAGCTCAGCCTCAGGGAAAAGAACCATGAAAGAGATTTTTCATTATTTGATTCTTCTCCAGGTTAAGGAAAAACAAACTTTCAAATTCTTTGCAAATAATGAGCATGGGACCAAAGAAATAGCCAGCTCTGCTGCAGGGTTCACATCTACCTAGAAGAAACTTGCAGGAAACTGAGCAACCTGCTCTAGTTGAGGATGGCCCTGCTCACTGCCAGGGATTTGGACTAGGTGACCTTTAGAGGTCCCTTCCAATCCAAACTATTCTATGCTTCTATGAAATTAAGCCCCGATATTCAAGTTAATCTATACATTCGTAAGAATCATTGCTTTTTAGGGCAAGATGAAATTGGCAGAACTAAGTCCGTGGGCACATGCACAGCCCAACCTTTTAGTGCGACTTTCAGCTTGTTCCTGTTTCCTCAGAATCCTTTTATGGTTTCAGAAAGCCCCAGCAACACAAAAATACACAACCTTTAAAGTCCCTGTCTTGTGATTTACACTCTTAGAGCCGCTGCTGGTTTGAATTTCACATCCATTCTCGAAGTGAAAGTTGAGCTGATCTTTTTCTGATGATAGAAGAGCAGCCACTGAATTAATAGCAGGTCAGTATGACATATATTAGAGCGTGGTTTGGCATTTATGTCGAGAATCTCCTGTCGTCTTCACCGCCACCCACAAGTGCCATAGCAACCACATTGCAAAGGGGCTGAAATGCACGCCCAGTTTAACGTGCTGGTAAATGAATGCACTTCTTGTTTTACTATTGTGATGATGAATTCATTTCAGCTGCAGTCACTGATTAGTAGAAAGCTTCGCTCCCACTGAAGAGAAAATAAACAAACAGCTCCGATTCTTGCCTTTCTGGAATTTTGCAGTTATGTAGAATTCAGCTGTGTGGGCAATTAACTACAAGGACCTCAAATTACATGTTGCACTTGCACATGAGCTCTTGGAAGTGCCAGAACAAAGTCGTCTTTCCAGTGAACACAAGGTTCAACCAGGAGAAGCAACACTTTGTTGAGAACTTCATACAGAACAATGCTTGTTTATTCACCAGTGTTCGAATATTTATGTAGTTCATGCAATTATTCTTACGTATAATGGCCTGAGTTTCAGCACTGCTGTGTAAAGCTTGTGCACGCCGACACTTCGCCGCCGTTAAAAACATGCAGCTAGCATTGTGATTGCTTGCAAAATGCAGGAGCGTTGTTTTTAACACGTCCTTATAATGTGTTAAAGACACTTTAAAAGTGTGCTAAAGCATCCAGCTTGCTCTTCATCCTGCGCTTTCTTCACAGCTTGTTCCCCCGTGAAAAGCTACCTGCAACGGTGTGGGCTTTTCTCAAATGCTGCCAGGATCCCACTCTGTAACACCCACCTCCAGCTTCCCCATACCCTTGTAATATCGCTTCCAGGCTTTAATTATTCCATTACTCCTTGTAGGGATCATTAGTCAAATCTTTCCCTCAAAACGCTGGCTTATGTATTGTCCGTAGACAGCTCTAAATCCAAGAACAAATTGTTCCTGTTTTGTCTTCGCCGGTTATTTTTCCCCTCTTTGTGCTTCCAGCCATCTCCCAGTAGAGCTGGAGAAGAAAACCCACACAGATGAGAAGGGAGGGACCGCACTCAGGGCGGTATCTGCAGCCAGATGGAGTCAGTCTGATGTCAGCCACCCCTTGCTGACGTTTGTTTAACTGTCACGTTTGGCTACCGGCCTTTGGAGTGAAGGGATAAGAGGTCTCCAAAAGGGACAGGTAAGTCAGTGGAAATAAATGCTGCTGAGATACGAGCCAAGTAAATGGCTGTAATTTTTGATGTCTTCCTCGTGTGCAGCATTCCAAAGTGTTGCTGCTCTCCAGCCTTTCCATTTTGCTCTTCCTCAAACTGGTCAATGCGTAATCCTTCCTTCATCTGGGAGGAAAAGGCACAGCAGTCGTCCTGCTTGTGCCTGCTATCTTTGTCTCTTGGTTTAGCTTCTCTCAAGAGAGATTAGACGAGAGCTTTGAAAGTGCTTGTTCTGAGACAGGCTATGCCACCAGATTCAAATCTCTCAAACAATGCAACATTTCTTTGGCACCAGGATCAGAACAGAGACAAAAACCACAGAATGAAAACAGAGCTGGAAGATCCCAGACCCAAATTCTTTGGCCACATTCACTCTCAAAATCGGGTGCGTTACAGGCTCCCAGCCCCTGCGCTCGACTAGATAGGACCTGTCAGAGCATGCCACAGCTCTTGGTTGGGCCAGGCACCTGGATTTCTCTTGGAGAGAAAGGTCAGTGTGTTCCTCACCTATGGTGGCAGGACATGGCTGAGGCGTGCCCAGGGCATGGGAGGTCGGACCTGGTGACATGGGACATTTCTTTCGGCTAGACCGAAGACAACTTCTGATAATGGATTTCTCCCTGGAGGTTCTTGGATCAGTGTCCAGCCACCCCTTAGCTTTCTTTTGACTAACTAAATAGACTAAGCTCCTTAAATCTCTCCCTGCAAGCCATCTTTCTCAGACTTGTGTGCATTCTTCTGGCTCGCTCTTGAATTGTCTCCAGTTTTTCAACCCCCTGCTTGTTTTGTGGACACAAGCAGGGCACAATGCGCTGGCAACAGTTTCAGGCTCCTTCAGACAGCATCATCCTCTTCTCCCTGGATTTCCTCTGCTTAGACATCTACAGATCGGGTCAGTTCGTGGACAGTTACTTGCAACACTTTTTTGGTCATGGCTTTCCAGGGTAGAACTGCTTCAGCACTCACCAGGCAAAGATCTTTCTCTGATCCTGTGACTTCATTAGCTTGTGCTTGTTTACCTTTGGATCACCGATTGCTCATTTGTATCGGCGACCTGTATTCCTCCTTCTTACCGTTTTCTCAACCCTTTTCATCTGAAAAAATTGTTGATAATGGTTTAAAGGGTTTTTTTCCTAAGTTGTTGATAAAATACGATAGCGTAGAGCCAAGAGCCAGTCCCTGCGGGATCTCTCCAAACACACACCCACTCAAAGAAAATTTCTCTGGTTGTAATTATGTTTGAGACCTGAAGTTAGCCAATTCTTAATCCATTTAATGTGGTTTACAGTGGTTTTGTATTGCTTTAGTTTCTTCATCGACATACTGTACTGTTACAAGGCACATTTCTTACACAAGCCTAACATCAACTCCCTCATCAGCCAGGCTTGTAATCTAACACAAACTACCATTAAAAACCAGGGTAACAGGAGATACCTGTCTCAGTACACACCAGTATGGTGCAGGGAGACCCACAACAGCATTAAACTGCCTTGTTTGGATATCAGGAGCAAGGTGGGCACACCAGGATGGTGCTGTATAAATGATCTTTGCCCTCTATGTTGCTCTTGGCAAGGTGAAAAGCTGCTGCAGATGGTGCCGGTGTTTCCGGCTCTCTCTTTGGAAGCTGGTTACACGATCCGCTGAGCAATGTCCTGGAGGAGAGTCTGCTTTCCCAGGACTGATGCCACCCTTTTGTAATCAGAGACTCTCTTGTTTATAATTCTTCCAAGGATTAGTAAGCTTGAAGGTGTTTAAAAAAAACTTCTGGCATGTTGGAGGTAACCTCAGCCTTCTGCTGGGCTATCAACAAAGGGCGGCACCTCTCTGGTGTCTCAAGCACTTGGAGGGCAACGCGGGTGGAATGAAGCTTTGAGGCAGGGTGTTTATCCTCTTCTCCCAGAGCGTTTGGTGTGATTTTTATCAGGGAAAGGGGTTGATCAGACTGTCTTTCTTTTTTTCCAGCTGTAACAGCATCTTATGTGATACCCTCCTAATGTACTTGCCCTGCTACAGATGAATGGAATAAAGTTTAGATCTTGGTACGTACCTTTAGATACCTTCAGGTGGTATGGCCAGACTAATGTAGTCATTTCCATGAGAAGAGGATAAGAATTGTCCTTTTCAAAGACACCTTTTGAACTCAGAGAAGGGACCTGTGGAATATGCTAGTCTTCTGTGGGAATGAAAATTCATGTATCTGCAGTAGCCTTGGATCCTTTGACTTCTCCGAAAGGTAGACAAGCCACAGATTATATATACACACGATATGAAACAATTGTAATCTGGATCTAGATTTGGGAATGAACAGGATGTTAATGAGATAATGTCTAGGCATGATATGGTCTCACTTGTTGGCATAAGAATGCATAACAATGTCTTCTGCGCTGTTGATTTAAAAGGGCAGACCCGAAGTATGGAATACCTTTCAGTATTCCGTACCTGTTTATTTCTAGACATTTATTAGGATTTCATTATTAATAATCTCAATGTTTCGTAGTGTACATAAATTCCTATTTAATGCTTATAAATAACTTGAAGTTTAAAGGACAATGAGAAAACAGGAAACACTGGAGCAGAGGGAGGTTAACTCATCAAGGGCGACGCTGTTCCACTGGAAACTTTATCTGCTGCCTAAAATGGACTCGTTTGCTCTGAAGTCCAGTAACACTTTCGGGTTCAGTCTGATTGCCGAAGCTGGGATTATTCAGCAGCAACAGCCAGAACAAAAACCATTAAGGGAACAAAATAGGAAAGCAAGATCTCTGCAGCCAGGTTTTAATTCATGTTAATGTGCAGGAGAATGCAATTAGAGAGGGCTCTGAATCGCAGGAATGCGTGCCCGACAACATGCGAACCTCGTTTCAACAGGGGCAGCCACACAAGGTTGTTAATAGATTAACTGAGTTCTTATCACGCAGTAAACTCTTTGGGGTGGAGTTCATGAATATAAATAAAAGAAAAGGAACAGCAGCTCTGAAAGGATGGGTGAGTCCGTTATGAGATGGAGCAAACCCTCTCCTGGCGATAGTCTCGCTACAACCGCCTGTAGCTGCCTCTGCTATTTGGAGAATTGGGCCTTGCCGAGAGCAGGGAGCATGAGGCAGAAATTCTGTCTGAGCTGCATTTTTTTTTTCTTCTCCCTTGAACTGCAGAAGGGATTGAAAAATAAATGAATAAATTGTTGCTGCTGCTAATCGTTAATCACTCTGAAAACAAACCTGGCCTTGCAGAACTAACCGTGCAGTCGGAGCACTGGGGAAATTAAGGAGAGGAAGAAAGTATTCGGATGGTTTCTAGATGCTCTAATTTGGGGTTTCCCGTATTTCGCTTCTGTGATTATTTTGTAGTCTCATAAATTACACTGCTGAGAAGCTTTTCCTTTTTTTGCACAATCTGCGTTTTCCTTTGGACAATTACATCCAAATGCTTCAAGTTATTATTCCCCACTCAGTTCTGACTGTGAATGATGTCCTTCTGCTGTCCCAGCTATCTGCTGATTCAGTCTCCTCCAGCTGAGAACGAATGACTCTGCATTGTGCAGGGTCACAGGAGAAAAACCCCGCTGCTCACCACCAGCAGCCTCTTGAACTTCACCAGGATAGGCAGGGAGCACTAGAGAAAGCAGAAAGTCCCAGTATAAACTGTATAAAGGATGCCAGTTAGATGTTTAAGTTTCTCTCTGGACTGTTACACTCTCTGGCCTTTTACACTTTGTGTCCTGTGATTCCTCTGTACAAGTATCACTTGGAGCATGAGGTTTGATTTGCTGATCCTGAAAGCTCCTGAAGGTGGATGGAAAAGCGTCTGGGTGGTCAGTGATGACGGGAAATGTCTATGATGCAGCTCGTGTATGGCATGGTCCTGGTTTGGTCTCACATTTGCTGCTAGAGAGAAGGTGGCTGCACACTCAGGGCAGGTGGCTGGAACTCCTTCCAGACCCACCTTCAGGACATGCTCCTCACCTCCACGCTTAGTTTCAGGCTCTTTCACTCTCTGAGGTTTTCAGAGGGTGCAAAAGCAGATCCCAGCAGCTGCATTTTCCTGACACACTCTCGGCTAAAACTCGTGAATCATCGTTTCTAAGGTTTCTTTAGTTGTCCTTTTTATACAGGCCTGCATCTTCTTAGTTTCTGCTTTGGGTCCTTGCAACTGGTGTGATGTTGCAGAACTGCCGGTTGCAAGGAAGCAGTGGCTGGCGTGAGCGCATATGAAGTAAAGGGAGAGGAACACTTGTCTGGAGAGGAAATGGAGGTGAACGATCACACGAACCTTGCAAACATGTTGAAATGCAACAAAACGTAACTGATTTCAACTTTGGCAGTGAGGGAGCAACGTAGTTTAAACGCAGACGCTCAAAGACCATCCAAATGATTTCCAGAGAGGATAAAGATGGTCCTGCGGTCTGCTTTGCAGTTTGCACGTGCCTTGAGCCTAGCAGCAAACCCTCCCTTATGCCTTGCCTTTTGGTACCTGGCAGGTGAATCGCTCCCTGCAGTGGGTTACGGGGGGGATTTTCCCAGCCGAAACTTTGGAGTTGGCTGCTTTGCCCATTCTGTGATGTGGTGATGTACATTTATAATTTGTGAAGCACCTCAGGGTGAAAGGCCTTTTGTAAATGCTGTTATTCATCACAAAATAGCTGGGCCTGTCCTTTAAATGTTAACTGGCATCATTCCCAAACTCCTCCCGCCACCACCACATCCAACTGTTTATTATTTTTACTACAGCAGAGCCCAAGGATGAATTGAGAGTGAGGGGCTCTTGTGCTAAAGGCTGTGAAAATATAAACGTCATCTTCTCAACGACAAGAGAGGAAAAGGCTGTGGGAAGGGAAATGTTTTATTCACTGTGGCTGAGATTCCCTCTTTCCCAGCACAGCGAGGATGATTGGAGGGCAGGAGGTCTCTATATTTTTCCTCAAGCCTAACCTAAAAGCGAGCCCCTACAGTACGAACAGCCCCATCTGAGCATCTGGCCTCCCCTTTTCATGAGGACAAAGAGTCATCCTCAGGGCAGCTCACCTGAGCTGGTTCAGATACCAAGTTTAAGGTGAGATGAACCACATCCTTTGTGAACCTTCCTCTTTCCACTGTTTAAAAGAACATATAATAAAATGAATCCAGATGTAGACACTTATAGGCGAATTGAATACGGACGTTGCAGGTTGGGATCCGAAGAGCACCCCACTACATCATCCTGTAGAAGTGGGAAAGTCCCTGCAGATATGTTGCCTCAACCTTGGGGCTGAGCCATTCACTCGTCTCTAAGATTATCCCTTTTTCCTGTTTTTTACAAGAGATGAAGCAATCAAAGATGATATGAACCCTCCCAGCTAAAAGCAGTAGTGAAATGGTGGGAGGACGTATGTCCAACAAGAGTGGGATGAGTGGAAATACCGTAGTGAATTCGATGTTGTGTGTCTGACAAGAGACTAGTCAAAGCTTCAACAAACCTCCATTTATCCCCCCAGGAATGCAGCGTGTCTTATAGGATGCCAAGGACAGTATTCATGTTAAAAACAAACCAAAAAAGGTCTTCTGTGTGAAATTAATACTGAGTGTTAATGCCTCACATAGGGATTTGGACTCTCTTGGGCTTTTGGGCTGCAGCTCTCTCAGCGTTATATCCAAGGCGATTAACATCCTTGGTAAAAGCACACCTGCCTACAAGCCGTGATGAACCGTTACGGGTTTAATTCAGATGATTAGTTAAAATCCAGCTTCCGGAGCCGGCAGTTTGGGGCTGGAACTTATGCACAAACAGAAGTGCCTGTGGCTTCCCTGCTTCCTGACTCAGAAAGGCTCCGGCAGAGCCTCTCCTCCTTTTTGGCATCTCCACGGCCGATTTTGGCAGGACTCCACCGTATCAGCGAGGTATAAAAAAAGTAAAAGGAATAAACCAGACGTAACGGAAGGAAATAATTTTGAGCAGCAAACACAAGCACCTCCCAACGAAAACACTGAGCCAGATTCTTGTAAGATCTCACCTCCGATCTTCATACCTGTTCCTGCTGCCAGTTCGTTTGGGTTTCACACATGTTCAAGCCTCTTTGCTAAGTCGAGACTGATTTCTTTTGAGCTAGGCCAAGGCTCTTAGCAGCTGGTTGGGAAAATGGAGATATTCTTCTTGCTTGCGCTGAGGTTCACTTTGGGGAGTTAGTCATTCTCTCCAGTCCAGAATGTCCTGGAACCATCTACTCTAGAATAACACCACACTGTGATGGTTGGAGAGTGTTCTCTGTCCCTGTCAGCATCTGATTGTGCTGAGTTTTACGGCTTGATATGAAAGAATTTATTTTCTTTAGGTCTGAGCTAAATATTCCTCTCCTGTGAAGAAAGGCTGAGAGAGTTCGGGTTGTTCAGCCTGGAGAAGAGAAGGTTCCAGGCAGACCTTGCTGTATTTAAAGGGGGTCTAGAAGAAAGATGGGAGTCTTTTTAGCAGGGCATGTTGTGACAGGAGAAGGGTGATGGTTTTAAACTAAAGAGGGGAGGTTCAAACTAGAGAGAACGAAGAAATTTTTTACAATGAGGGTGATGAAACACTGGTCCAGGTTGTTCAGAGAGGTGGTAGAAGACTCACCCCTGGAAACATTCCAGGTGAGGCTGGCTGGGGCTCTGAGCAACCTGCTCTAGTTGAAGATGTCCCTGCTCAGTGCAAGGGGTTGGACTAAATCACGTTTAAAGGGCCCTTCCAACCCAAACTGTTCTAGGATTCCATGAATTGCACTGAGATTTTAATGGAGAAATGCACCCTACCAGAGGAATCTCACTACTTGGTGCCACGCTGGTTTGAGTTAGTCCCATTTTCTTCTTGCTCCGTTTATGAAGAGTGTTTTCAGAGACTTTGAGGAAGTTTTGATTATTTCAGGAATGGTTGCCTCCTACTCTTGGAGTAATTACTGCTACACCTCCTCCCTGGCCTGTTTAAATACACAAGGTAGTGTTTTGTACTACCACGTGTGTCTTTCTGTCTCTAAATCCTATGGACCTGCCAGTGCTCAGCTTTACGAGCAGATCACAGACTTTCCTAGATTGAAAAAGACCTTTAAGATCATCTAGGCCCATCACCACGGCAGATGCGCTGCACCAGGTACATCAACAGAGACAGACTTGCCCTGTCACCCGTGATCTTGGCAGCGCTAAAATTTATCGCGTCGGAGAAAAGTGACATTACCTGATTTTCCGTTAGAGTCATTTCTTCTTTGGGCTTTGTGCTGATATTAAAAATACCCAACAACCAAATGTAAACAGACCCTCTGACTCAGCCGTGGTGTACTTGAAGAGACACAACCTATAAACATCCTTTCCTGCTAAGGTCCAAACAAAGGCAAAGGGCCTTCCTCCGAGCACGGCTCTGCAAGGATGATGCTGAACCTCTTCTGCAGATGCTATGGAGGCCCCTGCAGCTCCTTACCTCTACCTTATTTCTCCTATAAATTGTATTTATTATTCCCCAGATGACTGACTGACAATGAGGAATAGCATTCCTCAACCATGCTGCCCGGTTTAGTTGGGCAGAGCAGTTATGGACCTAAAAACACCTACCAAAGTGTGGCTGGCAAATAGTTTTTACCCATCGAGGCACATCACGTGCCCAAGCAAATGGTCTGATTTCCAAATTCAGTGGCACTATGAACACTTCCCTCCTCCATTCTTCATGTTTCTGAGGAATGTGGGCAATGCCGGGAATTGCAAACGCTCATTAATGAAAATAAATTTGATATAATTACCAAAACGGAGTGAGGGGAGGCTGGCTTTAGATGACTGGAACGTTAAAACTGCTGTCTCCAACCTGTGTATCAACAGCAGCGTGTGCCCAAGGGAAAATGCTGAGTGGGAAGGAGGCTGGGACCCATTTAGCTGTTAAATACAGAGATATTAAAGCTCTAACGAATTTAGAGGGTGTAGTGAGGGCTGAGCGTGCATGTGCCTGTAAAGGGGATTACAGACCAGAGGTTCCCATTAAGAGGTGAGTTGCTCCTGGAGCTTTTATCTGTAATAAATGGAAAGAAATCCCGGGTAATGGGAGATTTCAATCATCAAGATGTATGCTGGAAGTCTCATATAACCAGAAATAAATCTCTTTGAAGTTTTTCAAATGATGTGTGATCATTTTCTAGCCCAGAAGATATTACACCCAACAGGAGATAACAGTATTTCAGATTTCATTCTGACAGATTGGCCCGTGCGTTGGAAGCTGCCGGTATCTTAGGAACATATGGCTGGGACTCCGTTTCAATAGAGGCAGAGGATGGACCGGCGCGGTAATGAATATATCGAGTAGTTCAAAAGGAATAATTTTCCAGAACTGAAGCAGAATAGGAAAGAATGAAAGTTGGGCTTTCTGTAAGAGGATTTTACCAGCTGACCAACCACCTTGATTTCACAGAGGGCAGTTTTGATTAAAAACCCCATCCTGCTAAAGAGGGAGAGTGTCACACAGGATAAGATAAATGTGTTAATAAGCTGATTGGGACAAATAAAATCTATCTTAAAGTGGACAGATGCAAAGTTAGACATGAGAGCAGTCACGTTGCCCGGGCGTGCCAGAGGGGAGCGCGGGGGTGAGCTTTTGCCTTTGGTGGCTGAAATGTTGCATCCAGTTTGCGTGTTCAAATTTAGCACGTGTTGAAGACTGAGCTGAGCTGATATTGGTGTGAGGGAGAAGCAAGACACAGCCTGAGGCCCACTGAAAATAGTTCATTGCCAGATTTAGGAACTCCACCTCTTTATTTTACCCAAATGAAGACCAAGGGATGACTTGGCATCTGTGCTTATGTATTTTGTGAGGGAAGCACCAGGTAACTGGAGGCTCTTTAATCTTGGGCAGAAAGGCATGACAGCAGCCAGGCTGGGAGGTTGAAGCTGGACAAATTGAAAAGAAATAAAGAGTTTAATTAAACACAGGAACACAATAGCTGAACAGGGGTGGACTCTCCATCTCCCGCTAGCTTTGGGTTAACATGCAGCACCATTCTGCGCAGTGCGGTGGATTAAAGAGTAGGTTCCTGGGCTGAAAATGGGGCTAGAGGAGGAAACTGCTCTGTGTGCTCTTGAGAAGTGAGCCGGTGGTTCTTCCTGCCTTTAAAAAAACTCTGAATCTGCAAGAAGCTGGTGAGGACACTGATGATATTTTATTAGACGAAGTCTATTCAATGTTCCATGCAGCTTGCTGGAACGACGCAGCATTGTCTTTCCCAGGCAACAGATTCGGTAGGGTGCTGGGAGAGACTGGTTCAAGCAAGATATGCTTGGGGAACATTATTCAAAAGCTCTCTGCTTTTGTATTGAGCCTCATGATGTATCAAACCCCAGGTTGGAGCCAGTAGATGGGAATTTTGTGTCCCGGAGTCCTGTCATGCTGCTAGGGAAAGAGAAATGATGTAATGAGGATGTCGGGCAGAGAGAGCATCGCTTTGGTTCCTGTCGTTTCCTGATCGCTGTTTTCTAGATAGATGAGGACCACATGTTGACTGGCCCTGGCAGCTCTGTGGTACTTGCGCTCCTGCTCTGCTGGGAGAGCACAGAAGCAACGTGGTAGGAAGCAAAAAAAAAAAATTGGCCAATTCTGCCAAAGTCCCCCGAGGACAAAGCAGAGCACGTTTAGATCTACCCCAACATATGGCATGAAGCGGGAGTAAATGTCTCCTTCTCTGTGGGGAGGTAAGTTGAAGAAACTACTTGCCGAATGAGTGACAAGGGAGGAAGATAGGAGGAGAAGGCAGGGAGACTGGGAAAAAAATAAGCTCAAAACCAGAAATACTGAGAAATGGCAAAATATTGCGGAAAAGGCTGAAGAGTTTACGTGAAACTGACTTTTCCTATGCCACTACATCCACCCCCAGGGGATCCGTATCCTTGTCTCAGCTCTGCTCAATGGCAACAGGGGAGTCACTACCTTCCCATGTCTCCATTGCCTCGACTGTAAACCAGTCTTTTACAGAGCACATCGGCATCTCCTGTGCAGAACGGCTTTTCAGGTGCTTGCTGTTATGATTATATTATTATTCCAAAGCAGGAGAAAGTAGTTCCTTTCCCTTTGCACTGATAATTGAACTTATACAAGAATGACACATTGATGGGCCCTGGAAAGGGAGCAGGAGTGATGTCTAAACTGGCCTGAAATTCAGTTGACAGCTTGTGGCATCTCTGGGAAGCCTTCTGAGTACTTATTACTGCGTCTTCTGTCTTGAAAATCGTGAAGGAAATCAAAGAGACAAATCTGTGAAGTTTTATGGAAGTGGTCAGAGGAATTTGTTTCTTAGGAGTTCTCAGATAACCGAGACGTTTTCTTATCTTTTTCCCCCCAAAATTGCAACCTCACATATAATACTGGATAATCTGTCTCTTATTACAGTCCCAGAGAAAGAAGAGATAGAAACACATGTAGTGTTTCAGAAGGACCATTTCCAAGTGGATTGGTAGGTCTGTTTGAGCAGAAAACTGAAAGAAAGAGTCGTGATCTTGCTGAAACTCATCCATCTGCATAGCTCTGTTTCTGCAGGCGTGGAAATCAGACCAGCAGTAAGACCTCGCGTGCTCGAAATCCCTCATGGTCATCGTGCAGAAGGGCCACTGTGGTGAGGGGCAGTGAAATATTTGTTACAAGTCATTCTGCGGCTGCCCTGGGTTTGAGAGAGAGAAAAGAGCCCCAGAAGACTGACAGCACCACAAAGTGAAGCGTGGAAATAGCTCGCACAAAACACTCAGCTGTGCCTGCGTGAATTAGTTCACTTGACCTGCCAAACCCACCCAAACTCACTTGTTCTAGTCTAACATTGCTTGTTATGTTTCTAAGATGGGAAGGGCACGGGTGCTCATTATCTGTAGTACGTAGCATGCAAGTGAAAAGAAAAAGGGAAAGGGAAAGAAAAACGGGGAGAAAAAACCCCTTCATCTCCCCATAACTAATCAGGTATTCACCTTGAACGAGTACTAATGAAACTAGCACCACATCAAAGGGGAAGCTGGCTCCAGCCGAGAAGGTTATTAAAAAATTGAACACTACCAGACGGCCCCCAACCAGCATAAGTGACTGCATTTTACATTCTGTTTGTAAAGAGAAATGAAGCCCTGCTCTTGCCCTCTCGGCTGCCACCTGCTTTGGGGCTACCGCGATCAAAAAGAGGCGTGGGGGAAGCCACCCTTGCAGGCAAGGAGTGTTTTTTTCTCAATGACGCAGTATTTCTCTTCTGCTCTTCACACAGTCAAGCTCCACCATGGATAAGCTGCTAATAGAATTTAGGTGTCAACACACTGGTGGTTCTCACATTCTGGTGATGATGAGAGAAGCACAAGGAAGAGCTGGATCCCTTAGTTTTCAGGCTGTGTTTATGTCACCCATAGGGGAGAGGAATATCTTTTGATTTGGAAGTGTTTGGACATCGAGAGTGTTCAAGGCCAGGTTGGATGGAGCTTTGAGGAACCTGATTTAGTGAAAGATGTCCCTGCCCATAGCCAGGGAGGGTGGAAGTGGATAATCTTTATAGATCCCTTTCCACCCAAATCATTCTATGATTTAATACTCAGAGCACATTAGATCTGCAAGTCAGAGTCCCACCATGTCAACCGTACATTAAGGCCTGTGCTGGAATTAAAAGAAAAGATTCTTTAGAATTCATTTAAACTTATGCCCAAGGGAAAGTGCCTCCTTGGACTTAACAAGTCCAGATTGCCGCTGAAAGCGTAGGCAAGGCACGCAGGATAGGAATCTGTGGTCAGAGCAAATCGGCCTTGGGTGTCAAGGTTTGCAGAAGGGAAACTTCACACGTACAAGTTAAGCAGCAGAAAAAGCGCCTGCTTGTGGTGGCTGGTTTGGGGGTTTTGCTCGCTGCTGTTTCATGAAAATGCCTGTGCCTGTGAAATGGAGGCAGAAAAGCTCCAGAGCAGCGAGAGGAGGCAGCAGGAAAGCTCCAAGCACCACTTCTGGGACCCACGACACAAAATTTCCAATAAAAAACCCCGCATTTTGGCACTGAGTGGGCAGGAAGGGAATAAAAACAGAGAGGGAAGAGTCGCTGCCGTTTGTGTCTTGCCTTGCCAGGGAAAATAGGAGTTTAGCTACACAAATATACTGGGTTGTGCCAGTTTTACCTGGCTCTGTCATCTGTTCCTTTTCCATCCTGAGTTTTGAATAACCACGTGTTTTGTATGAACTGAGCATTAGGTCAGTTCAGTCTCCCCACAGTGCTGTGGTTTGCATGGTTCACTGGTTTTCCTGAGGTGAGCTGTGGCGCAGATATCTTGATGCCCTGACTAGGAAAAAAACAGGCCAATGAGCTTCAAAATACTTAACGTATTTATCCACTCGGTATCCAGCGAGGTAGACAAATGGGTTTTCTGTGTTACAGAGGGGCATGGAGTCCAAAGGCCAGAAAAATTAAAGTGGTCGAGAGCTCCACGCAAAATAGATATTTGTGTATTTCTGTATGCCTGTGTTTTCCTAAATGCTGGCTTAGAAAATGTTTAAAAAGACAACAACCCAAGAACCAGAAAGTCTAAAACTGAAGCTTAAAAATGACTGCAGCTGAGAAAATTGCCTTTTTAAGGCGAGGAGGAAGATGAGAGATGTGGAGGGAGCCCCTCAGCCCAGGATCGGCAAGGATGTTCATGGAGACAGCCTCTATGGAGCACAAGGGGATGAATCTCAAAGGTCTAAGTGCACTGTGAACTCCGTCTTGCAGATTTCCTTCGCCTCCTGGGCTTGGCGAAGAAGCTCCCACAGAATCACAGAATTACATATTGTTAGTGATTGGAAAGGGACCTTGGAAGATCATCTAGTTCAATCCCCCCACCGGAGCAGGGCCACCTAGACCAAGTTACGCAGGCTGTGGTGAGCCTCTCCCAGGACAGGACCAGCACAACTCATCTTCCTGACCTTACTGGAGGTTAAGGAAGGAGCCCTGACCTTGAGCATCCTTTCTCCCGCTGTGTGACCCGCCTTTGTTTGAGACCTTTATTGTTCAACTCCTGGAGAAGAATAGGCTGTCGCTGGGAGCAGATTGCAAGGAGAAAATTGCCACACAGGCGAAAACTCTCCTCATGTCCTGTTTCCAATGGAACCGCATTTTTTTGACTGCCTGGTTTCAATAAAAAGCCCAGAAAGAAAGAATTGGAGAGGGCATTGCTTTTCATGGTGTGCCAGCAAATAATTGCCAAAAGTTGCTTGTTTTTAAAGAATTGCATGGCTGCGGACAATGCAGGGTGCTCGGGGCTGCACAGACATACCAGATTCTTCACCAATTCCAGATTGAATTCTGCTGCTTACTCTTCTCCTTGCAAATGTTTGGCCTGGGCATTTATCTTCATCTTCTAAAACTTCTCCTGATGCTGGCTATCACAAGGACACAGCGAGCGGAAGCATTAGCTGCAGCTCAGCTGCTGGGCAGTCACAACGGTATTTCTTTAGGGAGATATCGATCCTGGCACTTGGCAGGCTGCACACAGGCGTTGGGGCTGCTACCGTTTCCCTTTGACCGCCGCAAGGTGACGGAGTGGTCTGGGTGGAATTGCTCCAGCAACTCGACATCCTCCGCTTCAAATTTCACTGAAGTTGGGCACGCTCTGTCTCCTCTAATAGCCTCAAAATAACCCCGAGACAAAACATTGCCAGAACGCTATAGAAAGTCTTGTAGAATTTATGGCTGTGAAAACACCAAGCATGCAGATCTATGCTATACATAAATCACATGGACCTTTTTTTTCCTCGTTTACCCTTTTCTCCAGTGAGCGCTGCTTGCTTTGTATTTAACTGCTGAATTTGTGCAAAGTTAAAGAACTTATGGGTTTTGTTCTCAACATCACTAAAATACCAAGTCCCTCAAATGCTTCTGCTTTGAACTCCATGGTAGCTCCTGCCGAACGCTGTTCATGCATCTATTCATGCCACAGGAAGCATCACATCTGCTGGCGTCCGGATTGTGTTCGTTGTGGGGTCAAGGAGCTTAGGTTCCATGAGGTAGGAGTCTTTTGCGTTTCAAATGTCGCTCTTACTTGGAGCTTTTAGCCCAGAACTTACAATGTGCTGACACCAGAAGCGTTGGCAGGGAGATGTTTTGGCTCTGTTGGGGAGGCTCTTCTGGTAGATGCTGGTTCCTTTTGAGGCTCAGCAAGTCCCACGGGCATAGGCAGTGCTGAGACAAGCCAGGATGCTGTACCCCACATCCCACAGTATGTCCTGCAGGATGCTCTCCCTCCATTTAAACACGTGAGAAGGGTTTGGAGGATATTTCCATCCAATCTCTCTGTTTCATCCTCGAGCAGCTCTTTTTTTGGTGCTGTTTTGCCAGTTCACTACAGAGGCGTGGATGTGGGGTGACCTTCAGAGAGGTCTTCTGCATTAGAAGCACAGGAAAATACAGTTTGTTGTCTGTGGAATCAGTTGGGAGGCTCCTGAGGGCAACGACAAGAGGCTATAAATACCACAGGCATTTACCCCAGTTTGGGGCCAGATGGGATAATGCAAACCCCCACAGGGCCAGCGCGGCTCTTGCCCCTCTGAGTTCAAAAAGCTTTGCAAAAAGCCCTGGAAAGAACTTTGAAGAAGCAGAAGAACGGGCAGCTGAGGGATTGCTGCTGAGGGCCCTGCAAAACCACCATTCCCACGTGGTGGGGAATTGCAACAAAACATACCAAAGTCGGTTGCTTTTGAGAAATCTGTAGCCATAGGTGCCGCTCGGTCTTTTAACTCCCTGGGCTCATGGCTTCCCACCCTCCACAACCCATCTTGAGCCAGTGTATAAAACATATCCCCTCTTTAGGGTGTCGAACAGCACAGAGGGAGGAAGACTCCTGCTGCCACAGATAAATAGAGATGATAATAGTGATGAATAGCAATAAAAATAGTGATAAATAGCAATAAAAATAGTGATAAATAGCAAAGAGACAGGGCCGTGGGTAGGTGACCACAGGCAGCAGGAGGCAACTGTGCTTGGCATCCTCAGTGCAGGATGCAGACCAACGTGGAGAGCCTCAGAGGCAGCGTTGCTTCATAACAATGCACAGCCTCAGGATGTTTTTAACCTCTCCGGTCATGAAGAAGGGAGGCAGAGTGTGGGAGCTTGGGCAAAGCATTCAGGATGGCGAACTGCTGAACTTCTTCGAGGCAATTGGAAGCCCTGGGGACGGTGAAGCTCTTAGAGGAAGAGAAGATGCGTGAGGGAGGTCATGGCTGGCTGGACCTCATCCTGCTGGGCTCCCCAAAATTCAAACTTTAGGGAATGGCGAGGGAAGGTGTCCTGCCATAATGGGAGGAATAAGGCAGCTCTGCCTTGAGATGTCTGGGTGAAGATTAAATGCTACTTGCTAGGGGGAAATAAAAAGCTGTGATATTGTGCCAACAGGCCACATAGCCGTTCGTGTTAAGATGAATTCTTCTCTCTGGAAGTGGCACGGGGCCCTGTGTCTGCCAATTAGCACGTTTGGGGAATTCACCTCGCGCTGCTGCTCCTGTCCTGCAGCAATGCAGGCGCTTGCTGTGCTGCTGCCTCTGGTTGGGCTGGAGCATGTCCTGCTCTTCAAGAGGTCAAAAGAACTCATCACTCCAATTTTATTTTTTTTTAACATGATGTTATAAGTTCAAAGCAAGCAACGCTTGTTTTAATTAATCAATGTATTTTTCTCTTCTTGCTTCTTGGTTTATTGCCTGGTATTGCATTTTCATGCCTTGAGAATAAAATATTTCATTCAAAGCAGAATCGTCTTTGTCCCTGTGTGTGGTCACTGCTTGGAGACGTGGGGAAGCCGGGGAGATGGCAGCGGGTTAGATTTTGGTAGTAGCGAAGGAAGGAGGGAGAAACAGCCAGGACTACAGAAGAACTGCAAAGGAAAGGTAACTTTTGCAAAACTCGTTGCCCTTAACTCTTTCCATTTTCCAAGAGCCGTGGTAAATCCTGTTTATGCAAATCTTCACCTTAGCAGCTTTTGAATATTCTTAGAGCCACTGGTGTGAATAGAAGTGGAAATTGGCAGGTGTATAATCCTAGCCAAATACTAGGTACCTGCGGAGCCTGCTGCAGGATTTTTGTGTAATGATGTGGCACATTCAGCTCGTGTTTCCTGACCACTCACCCCCAACAGCTGTTTTTCGCAGTTCTTCCTTAGTTGCTCAGCCCTCCTTGGTATCGGGCTAAAATCCAAATAAAGCAGGGGAATCAGCTGGCAATTCACTTGATGCGTTACTTTTTTGTTGTTGTTTTTTTTCTCTACACTTAAATGAGCATTTCACTCCGAATAATCCTCAGCATTAGATTAAATCTCTATTGATCTCATTTTAATGAGCTCACCACCGTGACCAACAGCCCTTTCTCCTGCAGCAGATGGAGATGCGACCATCTGACCGTGTGGCAGAAATACTTTTCTTTCAGAGGACTGACACCTTCTTCTCCATAAAAATATCCTCGGCACCCCATTAGCCCTGAGCCTGCGGACCCAAGGCCAGCAGAGATGTCCTGTTCATTACCTCGTCCCTTTGCAAGATTGCAAGATTGTTTAAGCCACTGCTGGTAAATTCCTGCTTAGAGATTTCATTTCTGAGCAGACAACGTCGACGTTCATCAGTGCTAAGGCAGGTAGCTGAAGATTGTGTGTGAGCTCTCTCCTGTGCTGTGGGGAAAGCAGTTGTGTTGGAGTACTTGCAGCTCCTGACTGCGTGTTTAAGGGGATATATTACAAATTCAGGTCTGGGGCAAATCAATATGGTGAGCTACAGAATTGATTCCACACTTGCACTTCACCTTCAGACACCTGCATTTAAATTTCCACTTGAAATTAAAATATAAAATGAAGGAATTCTTCCTTATGAGGGGGAAAAAAAAAGTGATTAATGAGGGTTTAAATCCTAATGACAAATAAATACTAATGACCCAGCACTTCTGATGTCAAATAATTTGCTGCTCCGTAGCATTTTGTGAACTTTATGGACCAAAGGATCTTTAAGGTCAGCTGATCACACCTTTTAACTAACAAAGGTCATGGGCATTTTCTTGGTGATTTTTGCATAAAGCTGAACAGCTTGAACTGTTTAACTCTTTTTGAAAGACCTTGAGGTAAAGATAGCAGCGTGGAGGTGTTCTTGGGGAGGAAGGAGCGGTGTAGAGTTATGGAAGAGACAATCACTTCAATGGAAATCTCATTCCCACATGGTTAAGAGCTTGTATCATCAAAAGATGCCACAGACTAAATCATATTTTAAAGCTGTACAGCCAGTTTGGTGGTGTGTGGTTTTGTGACAAGTGGCATTGCTTAAGAACAGCTGAGATGCAGCCACCGAGGCAGGGACGTGGGATTAGTTTTAGCATGAAGTTTGCAGTGTGAATTTGCAGACGCTGCCCATCATAATTTTCAAGTTTGGTTATTGCTTGCTTGCTTTGTTCCTCTTTGCGATCGACGAGAGACAATATGTCTTGCATCAGCAGATTATGATTAATAGTCATGATGCGTAATGACATTAATTAGCAACAGCTATTGCTAATGATTAATAACAGCAGCTACGTGAAACCTTGGCTGCAGTGATTTATTTCGGTACTTTTATTGAGCTGTGCATCTGGCAATATTGTGATGGTCCCGTGTTTCCAGGGAGGGTTGTCTGCGTTGCGAAGGGAAGAGCTGAGAAGTGCTTTGAGTGAAGCAGGCGTGTGGACTTGTCCCTCCACACTGCTGCACACAGTGACCCGCGGGGAAATCTGGATGCTTCAGCAGGTTGGAAGATGGGAGCTCATCAGGCAATGTGCCATGTGGCTTTAGTACATGTGCCCTATTGACCACAAGCTCTGAAAGGGTTTGGGGAGAAAGTTGTAATTATTCATATTGGAATGAGATGTGGGATCTCCACAGGGTTTGTAACGTACAAAAGCCATATCTGGAGTGTAGGAGCTTTTGTCCTGGTGCTCACTTTCTGTGTATCCACCTGGAAAGGAATTACTGTTTCCTTCCACAGGCCACTGAGGCCTCACTTCAGAAATGGAGAGCTGAAACTGTGTTTATTTTACCAATGAAGTCCTGCCTTAGAGACCAAAATGTCAGTTGTGTTGCATAGGTTTATAGAACTCCTTCATGAAGAACCGTTTTAACGTCTGTAACATGTTTGACATTGGATGGGAGACAAGCTAGAAGCACAAAGCAATCAACTCCAACATGGCTAGGAAGGTCCTGATACCAATTCCAGCTCTGAACATCCTGGCACTTTGGTAAAATTCATCTCAAATTGGAAAGGAGAATTTGCAAGATCAGCACATCGTAACTGTTGTTCATTACCCAGCCGACAGGAACAGAAAGGGCCTCTCTTTAGCATGGCCTTAGTGCTGGTTCCACCTTCTGGAGAACTGAATGTGCATTTAGATTAAAGTACAATGATTCCTTTTTCCTCCTGCTTCCTATTAATTATCTGCAATTTACTCTGCACAGCTCTGTTACTGCACTAATCTTAGCAATCACCACACTGCAACGGCACTCTACGTCTGTAAACGCTTCCAGAGATGAAATTCAAATGAAAAAGCAGCAACAAAAATATCCTGGGCTACTTTTACAATTTCCCTCTGTGGAACAAAGGTTTCTAAGAGAAACATTTTCCTTTCCTTATTTATAGGCACTCGTCCTACCGCTGAGGTTGTTCTTGTGGTCTATTCTTTCTAATTTAAGTTGCAGGCAGCATGAGGCAGTACCCAGTTATTGGATTTGTCTGCAATGAGCCAAGCAAATGAATGATGCAGGCTGTGTAATAACAGTCAACTTGTTCTGGGCAGGGACTTCCAGTCTGGTTTAGACAGAAGTGTCCAATTATAGCTTTGAGGAAGCGTCAGGCAACAGAAAACTGGGTGGCTGGAAGCTTTTCGGTTAAGAGCTAGTGGTTGGAGTGCAGCCTCAGGTAATCTGGATGGAAAGGAAGCTTCTGAGCATTGGGACATTCCGTAGTGTTCTACCTGGTACCGGCGAGAAAATGAGTATCTAAGGAGATGGGAAAAGATGTCCCCTATGAAGTAAAGGACAAAAGATAGTAGAAGGGCAGGTCTTTTTTAGGTTTTGTTGAACGTAACTTGATACACAAAGACATTCATGGAAATGTGTTCAAGACTTTTTGATAGATACCATGGCCAACTGTTAGGAAACTCCTCAGTATAATTCATGTCCACAGAACCAGAGAATAAGAGCCACAAATGAAAATGAGGAAAAGCAAGACTAAACTAAATAACTGAATGATTAATAAAGCTTCATTATCAGAAAGAGTATTGTAACCTTAAAGCTAGCAGCTAACAAAATAGCATTTTTTTGATATCCAAAAAATGCCTACAGATTTCGTATGTGTGGTTTGTGAGATTCTCACCCTAAGATCACTACGTGAACTTGATTTTTAGAGAGAGCGTAAGACTTGGCTTCTTTGAACTGAGCCTTTTCACACCACCTGAAATGGGTGATCCCCCACTACCGGGGACTTCTGCAGACTTAAAGGAGCTCACAGCCGTGTCTCTCAAGTCAACTAAGGTAGCTTGGCATCTTCTTTTCCATTGCGCAAAGTGCTAAGCCCCACTAGCTGCCTTTAAAACCTTGGTCTGTATTTCTTGTTACCACTATATATGGAGTCTAGCCCCAGTTTAAGTGTAATACACTGAGCTCATTATCCTCGTTTTCCAGCGCGGCAGAACCGAACGCAACTACAAAGCCTCTTAGAGGTGATTTGACTGTGCAGACACTCCACAGCCTGCTGATTTTTCAGCCACATTTAGCGCCTGTGGAAGAGCAGAAATCCTTCTAGGCTGATATTGGAGCCATCTGGCGATGTCTTTTTCAGTCCAGTAAACACTTCTGGGTTCAGTTTAGAGGATGTTGGTATATAACAGCTTATTTAAGAGCCAAAATGGATGAACGTAGACTGGGTGACTTTGAAAAACAGACGCAGATTGGCAATGCTGTGTGAGCGGAGAGACGCAAGTGTGAAGCAACCATTATCCCTAACCTGAACAGTTTCTCTTCGAGCATGGGTTAGGGTGTTTAATGGAATTTCTGGAAATGCCAGCAAGCCGCCTATTTCATGGGATGACTTGAACGTGAAAGTGGATCTGCATCGAGTGGTCTCCTGCTGTACTGCTTGGAGCGGAATAACACCATCGATCTGCCAGGTTGTGGAGGGAGACGCGGCATTTAAAGGATGCACAGTGTCTGATAAATGTATGATTAGGCCGCGTTGCTCCCCCAGAGGTGTCCTTTATCACCGTGAAAAGACGCGGCTCAGCACCGTGTCTGACGGAAACAAGTCACCCAACCCACCTTCTTCACACACTCCAGCTTTTTTTTAGACCTTTCCCATCCGTGATGGGACCAGCCTAACTCTGTGGGACTGGCAACCTCCCATGGCTGGCTTAGCTGTTGGCAGCTCCTAAACTTTCTGTTTCATACCAAGCTAATTTATGTGAACAATATGACTCAGCGTGGGCAGCGATTTAGAAACAACCCTCTTCTGCCAGAGTTCCTAAAGAACAGAAAGGTCTTTTTGTTGTTTGTTTTTCTCTTAATTGAAGTGCCTCTTAGTAACTTGTATTCACACCGTGCGTTAGCGCTGACAGCTACAGGAGCTCGCTCACTAATCGATAGGATACACGCTCACATATCCAGCTGCTCGCATCCCTCCCTGGCCCTCCAGGTCAGTTTTTCAGGCAGCAGATGTGTCCCTGTCACCCCCTACTTCCACACGCTAATTCGGTACGCTTGCTTTCTGCATTGACGCCCGCAGCAGTGCGAGGCCACGCTGAGAGTGGGGAAAGCACCGCTGCCCCTTTTCCTTCAGATCCCTCCCTAACAACTTCCCTTTCCCCACACATCTCCAGGGGGCAAATCAATAGGAAAAACTTCCAGAAAACTTTAAAACGCCATCGGCCAGATACTCCTCTGGTCGTTTCCCTGCCAGACGTTGGAGGTTCTCCCTCCTGCCTGTCTTGTAAACCACGACATTGTGCCTGTGATGAAGCCACATGCTGCTTCTTGTTGCAATCAGGAGCTTCAACCGGTGCCCCTCCATTTCCCTTTAATCCACAGTGGCCCTCGTGCTTTCAAGCATTAATTAGATTGCCAGGTCTGCAGCGCTGTCCGTCAGTCTGTGCTGCCGGGCATTTGCGTACTTTCAGGTGATGTTAAGCCGTAGCTAATACTTTTTCAAAATTAACTGCTGGAGGACAAGGTTTCGAGATAGTTCGCAGACTTTTCATATTATGAGCCATATTTTATGGCAGAAATTAATTCTCACGGTCATTCGTGACCGTGTGTTTCTTCCCCTTACACCCCTTTGCCTCTTCCCTGACATCCATTGTTGTTGTCTGCTTGGCATGGTTTTATTAGGAGGCTGAGAATGAGATTTTATGGTATTTTTGATGCTAATTAGTGGTTAGCTGTTGCTGGAAAGGATGGTCAGGCTTACCAGGCTGCACATACCCGCTAGATCTGTTGTGCTGCCCCTGCTGCATGCTGGCACTGGGAACCACACCAGCAAAAAACTTCCTGTGGCGTAAAAATCTGGAGGGCTTCATGCTGGTTTAACTCCCTGGACTGGCACAGTGTGGGTCAGGGACATAGGGGTGCGGTGAAATGGAAGTTGCAGGATGCATGCTGGGGTCAGGGATAGCATCAGAGAGCCGGACATCCTTCTTGGCAGTGGTTAAAGGTAGGTTGGCTCCACTGTTTAATAAAATCACAGTTACCCAGACCCCTACGGAGCTGCGCATCCTGGAACGGCTGCCCTTCAGTACCAGGGTGAGAAGTGCTGGATTGGAATTTATTCAACAAACGCAATCTCTTTTCTTCTTCAGGAGCTAACCGAGCAGGTTGTTATTAGTATCACATTTATTTCACGTTGCTCACATGATTTCTTCTCAGTAAGTCATGGCTTATCAATTATCCATCAGCAGCTCACGGCAGATGGGTTAAACAGAACTGTGCTGTCGGTTTTGAGTGGACACATGAATCACGAGTCAAGTTTACCTTCTGTGGCTGGTGAAGCTGATCCAGAACTAGCTCTCCTTTGCGGATGTTCACAAATGACCTCCACATGCATTTTCACAGCAGGCGGCTACTCCCCAGGCATTTCCTTCAACTTCGTGTTTATGTGAACGTTCCTCAGTGCAAACTGAGCAAAAGGCAAAAAGGAGCAAACACAAGCTGGAAACAAACGGCGAGCAAGTGACTGCAGCTCAGGTGCTCTTCCTTGTGTACAGCTACACAAGGCCTGCGAGGAGAGTCAGTGGAGCTCAGTAAATTCCAGATTTTCCTACAGCAAACCCTGTGTAACTGAGATGAATCACAACTTGATGATACAGGGATGTAAGTGGAAGCTCCAGGTTTTTCCATCCATCCATCCATCCATCCATCCGTCTCCTAGTATTTTTGCTTGTTTTCATATGGCCACTTGTTTTCCTCTCTGCATTGCTCCTATAGATGTGCAACCACCCCTGCGGCTGGACAGAAGATGAGATCTGAAGACAACGCTGTGAGTTTTCCATTGGAGATCTTCCTTTGCTGCCTCTGGCTTTCGGGGTAGGCGTGAGTGAACACGGGCAGCTCTTCGCACTGCAAAAGGGAGAGACTGTTCTGCACATTGGAATTTATCTCCACAGATACCTGGAAGAACAGAGCAGGCTGGGCACAGCAGATCATCATAGCAGCAATATTTCAAACTCTCCTTTCTCCTTTGCTGTCAGTGTGCTGGTGTGTACAATGTGTGCTTTGAACAGGTCTAGCATAAACTGAGTAACACATGAGTAGAAAAGTCTAAAATTGGAAACCACATTAATCCGATATTCTCCTAAGTAGAACAGTGATGATTTACCAGGCAGTTCATTCATTTATTATGCTTCTTTGTCAAAACTACCTCGGTTTCTACCTACTAGAAAGTCCTTCCAGGACATTTTGGAGGAAGGTGTCCTGCATAAGCGCCTTCTTCTGGAACAAAAGGCAAGGCATCAATTTTTCTTAGGTGTTCCTTTATAGCTGACAACTTTATACTAACTTTGATATGATCGCTTGAGAAGAGTGCCTAGAAGAGTCGAAAGACTTCGCATTGCTCCTGTTTCTCTGGAGTTAGAGTACAGATAAATTAGTGAAAGGAGATTTTTTAATTAGTTTTTAATGAAGATGCAGTTTTGCTGACAACTCATGCTTCAGATTCCATGGCCACTTATTATGGCATTTTCACAGCAGACATTCTGTGCTTGTACTGGTATTTTAGATCGTGGCCCATGCAACTTTTATGGCATTTCCATTTTTCCAAAAAAGTGCTGCATGGAAATGACTTATTTTATTGTCATCCTCATTTACCTGCAGTCAAAGTTGTAGGTGGATCTTGGTACTCTGAATTCATGAGGCCTGGGGGGCTTGTTTGTAATTTTCCTAAGTTCTTTATTTTCCTTTCGTGGTCTCTTCTTTACTTGATGTATCTGGAAGGGCTTGAATTGAAATGTGTCATAGTCTTGTGTTCAAAACTTCCTACAGGATATGGATACACCTTGCTGAAGTCAATAGGAACTACGTGTCCAAAGCCCTGGTGAATCAGATGGGATTTAGACAACCTCTGCCCTTCCTATGGGAATGAGATAAGCAGCAGAATCAAGTGAAGCCTGAGGTCTGCCAGCCTACAGATCCCATCTTCCCTCAGAGTGGGTGATCTCAGGAACCTTCTGAAACCAGAGGCTTCTTGATTCGGTGATCTGAGAGCATCTCAGGGCTGCTGGGAGAGAAGCAAGAGGCACAGAAGGTAAGCGTGCTTCCCTCGGGTAGGCAAGTGGAAGCCCTTCTCCGTAGTTCACATTCAAAGTGCTAAGCAGCCACAGACCCCTGAGATCATCTACAGAAGGACACACTGAACCCAGTGAACACAACCTTATGCATCACACAACCTTATGCATCACACCGAGCGCGTACGTGCCTTCAGGTGTCGCGCTTGTGCTCACCTGAATTACTCAGTCTGACGAAGGTTTGCTTCCTGCACATCTGTGTTCTCCCTGCCGGCAGCAGTCTGTAACGTGAGTCACGCTGCAGCGTGTCTGCTAAAACCTTTACACCACTTACAGCTTCCCAGAGAGGTCGGCTTCGTGATGTGAGCCCAGTGTAATATATGGGAATGGGTTTTGTGAAAAGAGGCAGAGCGATACATTCCTCGAGGTAGCTCAGGGCTCCAGGAAGATCTCTACAGTCAATGCGAGTCCCCAAAGTGCTGGTATTTCGCTTCACTCAGAAGTTGTTAAAACCTAGAAAGGGATGAAATGTGCTCCTCATCAGAGAGAAGCTTGTTTAACTTTCGGTGGTTTATTTTTGAGGAAATGACCACAAGGCCCTTCTTGAGCTGTTTAGCAGCTGCTCATTTTCCATCATTTACTTTGCTTTCAATATTTTTCCAAAATTTAAAGAAATCAGAACCCAACCACTCCAAGAAGAAGAGCAGCATGAGGCTGGTTAGATGATTTAATCAGTCCTCTGCTTCGCCAGGCAATCAGTGCAGGGAAATTGACTGAGGAATCTGCAAAATCAAGACGAAAAGTCCTAATTGAAATGATCGGGTAGTCACTGACGTTGACTTACTCGATGAAGGCAGATTGTCACCTGCATGAACTTCCCTCTGAACGGGGAGGGGGTGGTTTGGCTGTCTGGGAGCTGTAAACGTGTTCCTGATTCACCACACAGAATCATTTCAGCACACGCCAAGTAACTGCTTTCCCTTGGGGACTGACTGCAACTGGCGGCTGGCAGCAACTAACCTGGCTGGTGCTTCCTCTACTCATTTGGCAGGACTCCTGCCCTCAGTTTGTAGGAGACTGGTGAGAAAGGGACATTTTCTGCCCCTTGCAGATGTAACTGAAGGGAGGCGAATGCTTCTCTTGCAGTCCTGACAATGTGGAGAGGACTGAAAGCAGCAGGGAGTTTTGTTTGCAACATTCTGGGGTAGGCAGAGGAATCCTGACAGCGAAATGCTGCTGCTCTCTGAGTGCTGTGCACTCACTTGTATACCGACCGAAAACAACGATAAACACTAAGAGGAAATACTGGAAACTCCTGCTCTTCTGTCATCTCCAAGTTGCAGTCTGGAAAATAGACATGCAGCGGGAGCACTTTTGTCCCTGCCTTTCAGATTAATGTGAGGTTTCAGTTCTTTCAGCAGCGTAAGAAGCCAAGTGCAGCAGATATGGTACTGCTGATTCATAGAAAATAGCAAAAAATAATAGTGGGTAAATGTGATGTGCTGCAGAAGAGTCAGTGTGGCTTTTAAAAAGGGAAGTCCTGCCATATGGTCCCCCTGGAGTTCTCTGAAGGTGTCAACAAGCCTTTGGATAAAGGATATCCTGTTGATATAACCAGCTTTTATTTCCTGAGAGCTGCAGACAGTATCTCTCACCAAAGGCTTTTAAGGAAAGTTAAGGCGTAAATGGGAAGGTCCCTGGATGAATGAAAAAGGAAAGAAAAGAGAGCCTAGGAAACACAGAGTGGAAACTTATGGTCAGGTTTTGTGGTAGAGGTTGATCAGCAGTGATGTCCTCTGGAGATGTGTGCTGTTTGCCCAGCAAACTCATACATGAGCTCGAAAAGAATAAAAGGTGAAGTGACGAGGTTTAGTCACGATGCAAAACTACTCTGGGTATTAAAGATGAGGATAGACTGGGCAGAATTGCAGAATCTCAGTGACTGGGCGGTGAAATGAGGCACAAAGGGAAAAGCAACACTCAGCTTACATGTGGCCCTGAACTCACTGTTACCAGTCAGGAGTGAAAACTTGGGGCTATAGTAAATAGTTATAGAATCATAGAATGGTTTGTGCTGGAAGGGGCCTCTGAAGGTCATCTAGTCCAACCCCCCTGCACTGAGCAGGGACATCTTCAACTAGATCAAGTTGCTCAGCCCTGTCGAACCTGACCTTGAATGTCTCCAGGGATGNTCAGAGCACAGTCAAGCCTGACCTTGAATGTTTCCTGGGATGGTACCTCAATTACCTCCCCGGGCAACGTGTTCCAGTGTTCCA
>WEIS01010666.1:0-11901 GCA_013389965.1 Todus mexicanus
CTCCAGACTGAATAACCCCAAGTTCAGGCTGTTTTCATAGGAGAGGTGCTCCAGCCCTCTGACCATCCTCGTGGCCCTTCTTTGGACACATTCCAGCACATTCATAGCTGGTTTTGTAATAGGCAGAGCCACCCTCTAGACTGGGGAGTCCTCCCAAGGATTCCCTCTCAGCGCTTCGCTCAACCCTTGATGTGAAAAAAGGATGAATCTGAGGGAGGGGTTTCTCTTTGGCCATGAAAAATGTTCCCAGAGGAAGGACTGGTGAAGGTGGCCACGGGGTTGGACGGATGCGCTTGTGATTATGACAATTTAAAATTGTGTAGGGGACACAATTCAAGTAGTAGAAGGACAACAAAAATCCATCATAGGTTAAAGGTACACAAAAAAAAGAATGGCTTAAAGCCAGGTTGAATGGTGGGGGTTAGGAAGTGCTGTCAGCGAGTAAGGCTAAACTTGGGTATCGGAGCACAAGGTGGGTGTTTCTGGGCTGGATGAATCTGCTGAGGATAAAGTCAGAGAGAATTTGAGCTCAGTGGCTTTGGAAATGTTTGCTTGGTTATTTATCTGCCTTATTTATCGGTGGTTTTGTCAGCCTGCATCATTTATTGCTTGCTTTGCAAGTGTGATGCGGAGTTCTATGAAGTCGGTTTTGCAGAAGTCAGGTGGAAGGTGTGTTTGAGAAGACAGATGTGGGGATGTTTGTCCTCCAGAAGGAGCCAGACTCTCCTTTGGCCAACAGGAACGACTGGCTGTGAGATGTGAGACTGTGCTGGTGAGCGATGGATCTGTGAGATCAGGTTTATCAAAATAGTCGGGAGCCTTGTGGAAGCTTAAAAATGTAGAGGAGATGCATAGGAGCATTGGATGCAAATGGTGTCCGAAGCCTTTTCTGCATTTCTGTTATAAAAAAAAAAAAAAAAAAGGAAAAATCTTTTTTAATTGTTAACCCAAGATTGTATTTTGGAAGACAAGAACTTTGTGAGATGCTCGTGTTCAGAGCGCCAGAGAAGCTGGCGAAATTCAAAAGTGCATCTGACGTTAAGCCAGAAGTGCTTTTTACAGAGGATCAATGGTGCCGAGTGAGGAGTACCTGTGCTGGATTATGAGCTGTTGCAAACTGGCGAAATTCATATAAAATACTCATTTTTTTAATCTCCTTTCTGTCTCGTGTTGTACTAAGGAGATAAAGCAGAGTGTAGAGCTTTCTCAGCTCGATAGCTGCTTCCAGGCAGGAAGGAAAACAAACTCCTGCAATGAAAAATGATTGTTATTGCCCTGTCCTTCTGTTATAGTCCACGAAATCCACAGAAACTGGGTTTATTTTTGCAGGCTGTCACACAGGTAGTTCGGAGATGTCAGCTTCTCCGTTCACGTGCGGCAAAGATGAGATTCCTGCTGCCAGCTCTACAGGCTCTATGTTTCAATTCTGATCAAAATAAAAATGCCTCCTCAGAGTTGGTGCCCTTTCCTTAGACAGGGTCTGGGGAGACTCCACTGTACCAAGAAAGAGAGACAAATTGTGGTGCTTGGGGATGTCCAAACTCTCTGCTCGTCCCTCCCAAGTCTACCTGTCTGAGATCTGAAGCTCTCAGGTTGTGTGTTTGTGCAGACGTCATCACAGACCTAGAAGTTCACTTTTCTAGTATGTGCTTTTTTGGCAGAAATAGAGCTAGTGAGGGCTTCTTTTGAAAGCTTCTCCACTTGAGGGAGTTCCTTTTCTTCTCTTCATGAGGCCACCAACTTGATGGAAGGCGTTTTGATTGTGGTTTTGGAGGTTACTTACAAGTTGCTGGCATCCTTTAGAGTGAAGAACTGAAATGGTATCTGTTCTGCAGGAGAACACGAGCTCTGGAGAGTCGATATCTCAGCAACAGCCAGATTTTTATAGACCTCATGGTGTCCAGTAAACAAAAAACCAACTATATCAGTCATTCCTGCAACAGAATTTTTCTGGATGAGGATCTTTGGGTATATCCATGAGCCCGAAAGGGCTGGAGAAGCAAAAAGGTGTCAAGAAAGTCGGATTACTTTCTGTCCTTTGAGGTATATATCACAAAAATTAATACTGTTTCTCTAAATTTTTATTCTGCATTATAATACCAACTTCTGTAATAGTCTAAACTCTTCCCTGCAGGGCTTTTGGGGAGAACAGTTGCTTTTGAGTTCATAGATTTAGACATGTCTTTCCTTTCTGAGGTGTTTACAGCAGAAGACAATGCCTCACAAGCCAGGGATGGAACCGGAATCTTCTGTAGATCATCCACTTTAGCAATTTCTGATTCTGGGAAGCAGCAGATACGGCCTCGATAACACCAAAATCAAACTGCAAAGCCGCTGTTTCTGCTTGTGGATGGGGGTTGTGGTGAAGGGGTGTTCGGTCAGTACAGCTGCAGTTACTTTGAAGGAAGGATCTCTCAGGGAATCTTCAGATCTCAATTATCAGCCAATTTCTCTACAAAAGAGTAAAGCACAGCTAGAATGCTACTGTACGCTACTTTTTCAGGTCTGAGGTGAGCAGGGGATAGTTTTATAAGCTTGTTCCCCCCCCCAAAAAAAAGAAATACAGAAGAAACAGGCACAGATTGGGTCCCTACGGATTAGTCTCATTTTGCAGTGAAATTGCTTTAACACTCAGAAATTGCTTCGAACTGCGTATATAAGATATTTAGGCTTCGTTTTGTGGTTTGGGTTGTTTTTTTCCAGGTTCCTTTTGCAGAAGCCAGTGAGGATGGATGACATGAATCCTGATATTTCCAGGTATGGGCATTGGGAGCTCGATGGAGGCGCTTTGTGTGACTGGACGGTTTGATCAGCTTGAGCTGCCCTCTGTAGAGAGAAGTGATCCCTTTACCTCCACAAACAACTTCTGTTTTCCTCTTACACGTTGCACTGAGCCTACACAAGTGATTTTGGAGCCAGATAGTGAATTGTGCTGAGTAACTGGCACAGGGTAAATCAGCTCTTGAGTTCAAAGAAAAGAAGTTGAAGGTTTAACCCAAATCTTTATTTTTTCAGCCTGGTTCTCTGTGAAGCCTCATAAATTCTTGTGTTGACTACAGGGAGTAGTGGCAGTGAAGTGGGGGCGCAGGTCAGGAACGGGTGGAGGCCAGGGTCTGGGCTTTGACGGCCACGTTGGTTTACACTGGCTCGAAGTTATAAGGAACTTGTCTCAGCAGGGAACACTTTTCACGCCGGAAAGAGCAGCAGTTTCATTTTGAGGATCATAGTGGATCTCTCCACCCACTGATGTAATCTCAAAGGAAGCAGGTCTGTTTCTTCCCTCGCCGTGGTGGCCTGAGCTCCAGACTCTGGCTTTGTTCAGGTGAAAGCAAATTTAGGAGACATGAGCTTAGAGAATTTCAGAGGACTGAGATCCACAAGTCAAACCAAATAGCCTGGCTTGATTTTTTGCCCTGCAGGCTGTAAGGCTGTAACTAACATGTACTTCTTCTCTGAAATGCTGAAAATCGAGTCTACATCTCACAGCACTATCTGGAAAATCACTTTTTTAGAAAATTTGGAATATTTGGATGCATCCAACCATTGCTATGACATAACGAGTGCACACTAAAATCCAATGTAAAGAGAGGAGAGCAATTTTGAACTATTTTAGCTGTGAATTTAGAGCCTGTTGATAAGAACAGGAATGTAGTAAGATTTCCAGGGTCAAGGTTGCTCGTCTCCTGCTTGTGTTTCTAAAGTCTGTTCCAGATTTCTTCCCTGTAGCAGAAACCCCATCCTTTCACCTGAAGNGAAGGGGGCCTACAAGAAAGCTGGAGAGGGGCTGTTAACAAGGGCTTGTAGTGATAGAACAAGGGGCACTGATTTGAAACTAGAGCAGAGTAGATTTAGATGGGACATTAGGAAGAAGTTCTTTACCATGAGGGTGGTGGAAAAATGGAATAGGTTGCCCAGGAAGTGGTGGAGGCTCCATCCCTGGAGACATTCAAGGTCAGGCTCAATGAGGCTCTGAGCAACCTGTTCTAGTTGAGGATGTCCCTGCTCCCTGCAGGGGGGTTGGACTAGATGAGCTTTAGCAGTCTCTTCCAACCCGCACCAGTTTATGATTCTGTAATCCCTGCCCAGCAGGTTGTAAAGCTCCAGCATACAC
Organism: Todus mexicanus; assembly: GCA_013389965.1. Taxonomy (NCBI): domain Eukaryota; kingdom Metazoa; phylum Chordata; class Aves; order Coraciiformes; family Todidae; genus Todus; species Todus mexicanus. The sequence goes on from WEIS01010666.1 coordinate 4,112, forward strand.
AGTGCAGGTTCTTGTTGCATGATGTTGGGGAGATCACTTCCAGGAGCTGGTACCCAGCCCAGACTGGAGTTTACCGTAGAGAGCTGAGATGTGCCAAGTGTTGCTTTCCACCAGTTTCATCCTTGCATCAAAGACAGAGCTGCTCTCCTTTGGTGCCATTATGATGTTACTCAGTGGTGGTTCCACTCTCCCACACTGACCTTCTAGCTAGAGACCTTCTGTCTTCCGTAGATTGCTGAAATCCTCGTTCCGTGGCCTTAACCACCCTCCTCTTTCAAACAAAGGCTTTGGTTTTATTGTGGGTCTCCATCGTACGCATGTATTAACCTTTCGAATATCTGCATTGAAGGTTTAATATTTAATTCCACTGGCATTCTGTGACAGGTTCTTCTGAAGTAAAGAGAAATCAGATGTCATTGTTCTCCCAGTTTTGAAAGTCCACAAAATGGTGTTTGTTCTGGTGGGGGTCATTGTTGTGGTGTATTCACGCTCGCCAAGGAGGACATCTCAGTGTGTTTGTCCATAATTACCCAGCAATGTCAAGAATCCTGTGCATTTCCCCACTCCTTTTATAATGTGATTTAGTTTTAATTCATTGAAGAGCAGCTTTCATTTGAAAAAATAGGAAATATCCTCAGTGAGGACCAACTACAGTAATTCCATTAACTTCAAGATGGATTCAGCTCTTACTGAAACGGATTTTGATAACACCAAGTTACTTTATTTTAAAATCAGTTTGAAAAATCCAGAAATTCTTCACATATTTTGCTTCATGAGGTTATGGCATGGACACGGGTACGGCATATGCCTTTCAGTCGTCCCCCCAGTGCCTAGACTTTGAATAAAAATGGATAAGGAAAAAAGGAATCTTAAAAGACTTGAACAACAGGATACAGTCAGGTTATTTTTCTTTGTAATAAGCTGTGTTATTTTTACCCCTGGGGCGCTGTCAGAGCTTTGGGGGTGACTGCTTCCTTATTGTTCATCTGTCTTCACAGCTCTAGGAAAGATGGGCTCCTTCTGGAGGATTTGAAAGATGTGATGTCGGAGTTTGTGGTTAATGTTTTCAAAGAAAAGATCAGAGGAATTTTTCTGTTTGGAGACGATGCCGAAGTAAAAGCACCACGGCGGAATTCCCAAGATAATAATTGTCGTGCAATTTTTCTTGTCAAGTTACTGGTGGCGAATCAAAGCAAGGAGACAGTGACCCTTAGTATCTGTATTTTAAAAATAACCCCTGAGCTCAGGCAGCATGAATCAGGGCTGGGCTGCAAGAGCCAGAGGTGCCCACTTTGTGCAGGGGGGGTGTGCCCAAATGGCTGCAGCTGTCGCTCAAGGCTGGCATGTTCCTGCTCCATAACTGGTGTAGGCGAGATTGTCTCAGCTCAGGCACAACAACAGTGAAGATAAATTGAAGTTCTACATGTTGTGGAGAGATTGGCCCAGGGTGGAATAACTGGGGTGTTTGAGTTACCCATCAGAGTCCCCTCATGCCTGTGGGAATTGCTTGTTAGTAGAGCGGAAGGTGGAATCCGCAGCTTCAGGGGTGGTGGTGTTCATGAGAAGATCGAGAAGACCACGTAGGCTGAGCCATGAGAAATAAACACACTGGGTCGCTCATTAAGATGGTCTCATTGTGTGTCAAATTCCGAAACCATCCCGGAACGCCAAAATTGCTGGATACATCATACGGGGTGGTTGCAGCCTTCAATCTCATTGCAAATAATATGCTGTCCCATAATGATTTGTTTATGTAAGAGGTGAAGCAGGTTGGAGGCAGCTTCTTGAGATGTTCGGTGCTGTTCCAGCAAAGTGCAGAGGAGGACAGTGCCTCTTGGAAGAGCTTGACTTTTACAATCTGCTTTATTAGCTCTCCACGTTACAGGGCTCCTAAGTTCTCTGAACGAATCAAGAAGAATTCATATTCAAATCTTATATTTTTAATAACCATCATATGATAGGTTGCCTTGCCCATTAAGCACTAATAACTGTGGAAAGTGACTCACAATTCTTTTTCATCATGGAGAAAGGGCAATCTTTCTATCTGTCGCTGTTTCTTTCTCAATGTTTTTAATGCCCTGTGCTTTTGTGGTAACGTTGGGAATGCAGATGTTATTCTCAGATAAGGCTTTGTGTTTTGAAGTGATAAATAAGGAAAATCCGTATGGGTTTTAGAGGCATAAGACCTCTAAAATAATTTTAAGAAGTCTTAAAGTTAGACTAATTGAATTTCTTTTTTTTCCCCCCTCTAAGCTCTAGAGTAGCACGGGGAGTTTGTGGGAACAAATGCCTGGGAAACTGATGGAACTCTTGATACCCAAATTCAAAGCCAGCTCATACAAAGTAATTAAAACCTGTGTGATTCCTACACAAGGGAGGAGAAGGAGGATTGTGTGAGAAGTCATGCTCTGCGTCGTGGAGGCGTACAGGGCTGTAATAGAGGCTGCCTCTCTCAACTTCATGCAAACACACTCACCCCGACTGATGAATTTAGGGCTTTCCTAATCTGTGTTGGCTTCCCAGATGATCCGATTCCACTTTGATGTTTTATCTTTGTGAGACCTGTGGCAGAGATGTCACGCACCTCTCTCCCTTCGTCTTCCTTCTTTAGCACAAGGATTCTCTCTTTTTGACCCAAGATGAGCAGTTCACAAGCTCAGTGCTTTGCATAGCTGAATGCTCAGGGTTGTTGAAATGATGAATTAGAAAACACGTCTTTGGGGAAATGGCCCAAATGTGGGCGAGAGGAGGATATCAGAGTGCCTGACTCACGGTAGGGGTTGGCTGCAAGGAGCAATAGTGAAGCTTTGGACTGCAGGGAAGTACAAACTCACCATGAAACTAGGGATGAAGAGTTTTTGAGGGCTGCTACAAACCGCAGAGCTCAGCGGTGTGGCCAGAAGTGGCAGGGCAGAAGAGGAAGAGCTCTTCTGGAAGGGGCCAGAAAGGCTTGCCAAGGGCCATTCTTAGAGGACAGATTAGGAGAGGGCCATCAGACCAGAGCCATGCAATTATTTAGGAATATTTATGCTTTGAAAGGGCTGAAGAACCAGGTAGTGCAATGGACAAGCTTTGCACTGCCCCATGAACGTGTATGAAAGAGACTTTATTGAGAGCTGTGCAGTATTTTAATAGGACTTGAGTATGACTTGGAAACTCAAAACTACTACCTGCCTTTTTTTTTTTCCCCGTTACTAAGTCAGAATTACACTTTCTGAGGCCTGATGTGTGATTGTTGAGTAACAAGGATAGTGAAAATCACTTGGAAAGTGTCAGCTGGCAGTAGAAAAGATGTCTGGGGTATGTGTCGTACTAAAATTTGGGGCAATATTTTCTGTTTCTTCAGCATCTGAGCCTCTAGGACCCGCGTTGTGAGGCCAGAACTTGCCTTTGGAAGAGTTTTGTGGGTATCACTAAATTATTGCTGCTCGTGCTGAAAGTTTTGAGCTTTATTCAATGCGTATTCTCGGTCTGTGATTCCTTTTTGTCCCGTTCTTCTTCCAAGATCTGTGAAAATGCTTCTGTTGGTGCACAGGCTGCTTGTTGGTACAGCCTTTGGGGATAAAGAGCATTTCTACTCAGAGGGCTTTTTGGCAGCATTTGCTGTCAGGTCGAAGGAGAAGGTCTCACTGAGAGTCCCTGACTCTTGCTTTGTTTGCATTTCTTTGCATGATCTTCTGACCTGAATTCCTCACTCACTGAAGAATTTGAGGCCAAAAACTTGATTTTCTTCCTCAAGTTCTGTCAAGTGACGTCAGCCAGTGACGGCTACAGTGAGGCTGGAGGAAATCGCAGGCATAAGAAGGAAGAATGAAGGAAAAACTCCCAAGGAATTGCTGAGTAGCTCGTTTGGATTTTACAGGTGCCTCCTTCTTGCATATTACATTTGTGCTCTCTCAAGAAGCACACGTAGATCTGGGAATATGTCTCCTTGTGTATTTGGTGGAGATGTTCTGGCTGGTACTTTAGCTGCCTCAGTTGCCTTTCCTTGGACACTAGCTGGGTCTGATGTAGTATGGTCAGTAGTTTTTAACACAGGGATGGTGGAACACGGTGTTCTGGTGCTTTACCAAAACAAGCAGCATGTGGTTTCCAGCGGCTTTTAGTTGAGAATTTTGTTTGTTTGTAGAGTTAGTGTTCAGTAGCAGAACAGTGATTGTTCCCAAGTGTTGGGACCAGGAGGTTTATTTTACCTCACCCTGCCCTGGAAGTAATCAAGGAATGTTACTTCATTTAACAATACAGCCACAGGGAAGGTGCCAGCCAGCCAGAGCCTGCAAAGGTCTTCAGCTTTTGTCTCTGCTGCTTTACCAGTTATGCTGGTAACTTAACACAGCACTTGAGTCTTGAGACTAGTTTGACAATGGGTGCTGCAGTTCTGCCCAGGTTTCTTCAGCCTTGGTAGGGAAGCACCTCCAGCTTCCTGGAGGAGGAATATGGTAGAAGCAGCCGTGGCATTTCAAGATGTGTATGTAAGTTCTTGAATTTTTCTTCTTTCAGAAAAAGAAAGACTCTTACGTACTCCCCCTTATTTTATGAGGGTGGGTTTGGGCTGGTTCAGGGATCTGCCTGGGAGACTGTCCCTGGCAGGCAACGGGACTCAAACAACTGCTTGATCTTCCAGGACAGCTTCCTCCAAGCACAAGTGTAGTCTGTCCCAATGTGCAAGAAGGCAAATAGAAATGTTAAGAGGGATGGACATGGAACTGTTGGTTGAGATCGACCACAGAATGGAAGTATCAGGAAGGTGGAAGTGGAGATGGATGGCCAGGAAGAATGTAGAAGTGCTGCCTGAGAGTAAAAGAATGGTGCCAGGAAAACCAAAGCTCAGCTGGAGCAAGGGATGTGAGGGGCAACCAGAAGAGCTTCTGTAAGTACACTGGCAGCAAGAAGAAAGAGAAGAAAAAATTGGTCCCACTGCTCTGAGTACCTCCTGACCGAAGACACGGTGAAGCCAGGGGTACTCAGCGCCGTTTCTGGCCTTGCTGTTAACTGGTTAAACCAGTACTTATTTTTCACTGAGCAAAAGCAAGGAACTGCACTCATCCCCCTCAGTGAGGGATGATCGAATGAGAAGAGCTCTCTAATTTGCATTCTGACGTGGATGAGTGGCATCAGCCTGAAGCTTGTGCCGTCAGTCATAGCCGGCAGTCTGCTGGGGAGCCAAGCAGTCGGCAGCCAGAGCAGCTTAGCGACGAAGGAGCTGGCAAGCGGAGCACAAGGTATGGAAGTTAGTAATTAATTTATGCTGGGTAAGGAAGGTGTTCACTGGAGATCTAGGTAAGCAAGTTTGGCTGCTTGCTGGGCTTCTCTTTCCAGCTTCTAATGTTTGTTTGGGCATCTTAATGCATTTTCTGGGCCAGAGGTCTCCCAAAAGAGGGTGTATATGAAAATTGTTGCCTTGGAACAGAGCAACACATGACCGGCCCACAGCAAAGTATGAGGTAGGGTTAATGTTCATGGAAAGCTGGAAATTCTAGGAACCAAGGCGGAGCAACGCAGCTTTCTCAGGGAGGTGAAAAGAGATGTTTTTGTAGTCGGGAGGTTGCGGAGGCAAGGTACGCCTTTCTGCTTTTGAAGTTAGGAGTGAAGAATCAAACTTCTGTTGGACTAGAAGTGAAAGTAAACAAGTAGTACAAAGTTCTTGGAAAAAGTTGAAAAATTGCAAAATTAGTTTATTTTTGAATGAGCAGCAGACGTGAAGGAATTTGCTAGGAATATCAGCTGATAGATCTGAGTGAGGACAACATCTGAAAGCCAGGAAGCAGAGGATGACTGAGCACTGGTGGAGAAACAATGCTGCATGAACAATGTCAACTTTTCAGCAGGCTCCCAAAGAAGAGGATGCGGAGAGCAAAGTCTAGATGAGGAGAGTGAGCCTGGAGAACATAGTGTTGATAATTGCAAAGGTTGTGGTTTTGTTTTTTCACTAGTAGTCCGAGTTGAAAAACAATCTCGTTTCATGCAAAAACAAAGGGGAGATTCTGCCAGAAGTTGTGGGTTTAAGGAAAAGACGTTCAGAAAGGCGAGGAACAGAAGAGAAATAAATCAGAATTAGCTGCAGGTAAAAAGAGATTCATACCCAAGATTCAGCCCAGAATCCATCCCTGGGATTGGAGATTCTGCAGTAGTTATGGCCAGAGCAAGCAGGTTTGTAATAATCCTCAAAAGAAGTTCAAGGAAATGGGGATGTAGAAGGTGACGCATTTTGGAGGGAGGTTATTTTGACAAAGGGAGTGAGGAGGAAGTGTGCCAGGAGAGCGAGGATCGATAGGTGGTTTGTGGACTGGAACTATATAGAAGGATTTTGACTTTATTTTTCTTCTGTGCGAGGACATCCTCAGAGAGGCATTTTTCTTAAGTGCTAAATTTCAGCTGCTTCCCTTGGACACCGGCCGTCTGTGGTTAAATTCACTTGATGATAAGAAAATGGTGCAGAACCAGCAGGGATAGGGAAAGAGAGAGATCTCCAGCAACGGAAATGTTGTTACGGGTAAGACCATATCAGAAAGCAAGTACGACTCTAGGATAACTAAGAGGGCTGAGGAAATGGAAATGACCATATCAAAGCTGAAGTGGAATTTGAAAAGGTTGATGTATTCCCTTCAGGTGGGAGACTGGAACTAGCTAAGCTCGGTCTCAGCATCCTGAAAATGGTACATGCAATTAAGGATTTGGGAGAAAAGGGTTTTATATCTATAAATTTTACCAAATCTTTGATGACAATGCTTGATATGGGTTAGAAAAAATGTATTAAAAATGTTAGAAGAAATACATGAAGGAAATTGCCCTAGCAACTGTAAGCCCAATAGTGTGATCTTTACTGTGAAGTTTTTACAAACAAATGAAGAAAAGGACAAAAAACCACCTGGAGACTCAGAGATTAAATATAATAGGGGTGTTCAAAAGAGTTTTCAGATGAAAATGATTTATTTATGAATAAGAAAGGTAAAGTAAACTTCATGCCTGAACTTGAAACTTCTTGTGTGTGGCTCTAACAGGTAGTTGTAGTTGAAGACATCAGGATTAGGCGAGTATGAAGTAGGTAAGAAACTGCCTGGAAGAGCCATTGGGAGAGAATTTACCCATGGAATTCTGGAGTAATTGATTCCTTAATAAAATAAGTTAAAGGTTCAGATACGTAATACACAGTGGTAGCCCAGATTCAGGGAGTGTGGTCTAGAACATAATGGCTCTTCCAATTTGAAATATCAGGGAACCTTTATAAATCTGCAGAGGACTCAGTTTGCTGACCCCAAGTGCTTCTCATATAGAGCAAGCGTCTCCATTTTGGTCTCCAGCATTTTGAGATTGAAGAGGCTTTTGGGGATTTATTTCAGCCATAGCCCCGTGGAAAAAAATAAAGCGACTCGAATTCAGGAGCAATGTAAGTGGTTCCTTATGGTGGTGTGCTTCCACATTAACAACTCGTTTCCCCTGTGGCAGTTGTGTGCTGCTGGTGGTTATTTCAGTCCTGGGAAAACTGGCTATACCAGGAAGTCTTCTGCAGGAATAGCTGTACTGGTTCTGGCAGCAATGTTGTTAACATGATGCTGCAATTAAGCTAATAAGCCTTGGCAGCCCTAAACAGCTTGGCCCAGAGCCACTTCAGAGATGTTTGTGCCTGTGGCGTTGTCCACCCACGGACTGACATAATTCACCTGCAGACAATGGACCATCGCTGGTATAATCAAGAACTGGAAGGCCTTTGTAGCCAGAGTAAGAGGAATGAGATGACCTCGAATAGCACAGTGTGCCGAGTTCTGTATTTCATGGAATGGTTTGGGTTG
>WEIS01010670.1:0-21190 GCA_013389965.1 Todus mexicanus
AAAATAAATTTTGGGTGCTTAATATCTTGGAAAAATGAAGCCATTATTATGCAAGTGCCATGGCTGGAAAGTTGCAGCCACCATGTCAAATATTCCACCACCTGTTCCCCTCCTGCACTGCAGAGCATGGGAAGCTACAAAATCAACCTCAGTTTCCTCTCCTACGCAAATATATGAGCTACCACGGATAAGCGACCATAGGTGAAGTATATCTATTCATCCTTTCCTTGCAGAATAACAACCAAGAACAAAGTATTTGATATACTGCTTTTCAGAAACATGAGTGATGTTCACTCTTAGAGAAGTGCTACACCAAACTTCAAAGATTATTAACATTCGTAGCATCTTAGTACCAAAAGGATAATAGACCGCTAAAGCAGAAGAAAGACCATAGAAATCCACAATGGTTTGAACACGAATGCAAAACAAAGCACATGTAAGTGGAAGGAGGTCAGCTGATAGAACAGCCTTCAACTTGCAACTTTTTCTTCAGTTTTGCTGAACGCCTCATCTGTTTTCATACAACTGGCAAATATAACTTTAATCAGTAAAAAAAAAACCCAAAGCCTCTCAAATCCTCCTCTGTCACTACATCTCATCTGTTTACACATTTTACCAGTTAAATAATAGTCTAAAAATGTTATTTGCGACAAAGTGCTAAAACTGAAGCTAAAAATCAAAATAATACAATTACAGATAGGTCGTTTATCAAGAGTTAAATGATGATTTCAATGAGTTTAAAGAACTGCAGTTTTGTTAATACAAGTCCACAAAAAATCATCAAGCTATACACTACTTGTTAAGTTTAATACTGATTTAGAGAACAGAATAATTTTGAACAGATAAAGTCATACTAAGAAAAATAAATAATACCAGTTACTGACTATACCAATATTCTGCTTATTGAAAGAGGATGTACTGGGTATGGGAGCAGGTTTTATATTGCAATATAAACCAAATGCAGACATGGCACTTTAAAACATGCTCAGTTCAACCGGTTTCTATGAGGAGACACAAAAGTTATTTCCAGGTTTAAATGACTATTTGGAAATATATTTCTATAAATTCGTATCTGAGACTGACTTCTATCTTTCTGACCTAATATCAAGAGAAATATGAATTTTTCTGGATCCTGACTAGTGACTCAGAATTCCAAGGCTCCTCTTCTGGGAAGAAGGAAATTGCAAAGAAGATGCTTGAAGTTTGGTTCCCATCCTGCAGTTTCACCAAGCCAAAGCAGGCACCTCTGGATGCTTTTGTACCCTAAGAAATGACTGCTATATGTTTACACTAATTTAAAGATATCTATACTATCTGGCTGCTAATGTTTTCAACTGTTGCATCCTACCATTGTGCAACCCCAAACATTTACATGCACACCAGATAAAACTGCATCCCAGTCAGGCTTGCAACCCCATCTGCAACTCTCACAGCCCCACTCGGGGTCAGGAACCTCTGCCTGGGAACAGGATAAACTCCTGTAACAGGCTCTATTAGGAGCTACTCATGATGACTGAGATAAAATTAACCAGAATGCCTATGGCACAGACCTGCCAAATCATGTATTTTCATATATTTGGATGTCAGGAAAAGGCAGGTGCTTTAACTATTAGAACAGTCCATGATCCAACCTAAAAGCTCATTGGATTTTTGTCTGCAAAGCATCTTACCAAGCTAGATTTGACTACTGTACAAAAATCAATGCTATATTACCAGAGATAATAAGATATTGGAATAATGAGATTCAGATTTGTAAGACAACTGTTTATCATCTAGGCAGGCAATAATCTGCCTTTGCCACATTCAGAGGACATTATATTTGAGAAGCAGAAAGGAACGATCGGCCTTTTCGTGAGAAGATGAGAGAACTCCTTTTTGAGTGAATCACTGACTGAGAACTCCATGGAGGCCTCGAGGAGAAGATGAGGTATAAAAATAAGCAGCCTCCATAAGCTTGGACTGTCTAACACCCCTGCTGCCTGGGAACACATGAACCACATCTCTGGTCACATGTGCCAGGTAGAAAATAATTGGGTAATAAATAAATTTAGCTTCTCAACTGCAAAACAGGATGAAATGAAAGTCATTTTAGATTAAACACCCTAAGCCAGATTTTTCTCCATTTCTGCCACTGATATCTTTATAGACCTTGTAGATCCTGTAGTCTGTTTTGGAGCTTTTAAATACTTTTTTTGGCATGACCTTATCTTAACGTGGTTTGTGCAAGAGGGTTTGCTAGATAATTGGTAAACGTCAAGACACTTGAGTTCTGTGGACATAGTCATCCTTAGCTGGGGAGGTAGTGAGACATGCTCACCAGGACTGACAAGCCAGTGCAGCTCACCAGCCTGCCCTAGGAGTGGAGGGAGACATTGCCATCTAGCTGTACGTTGAAGAACTGGGATGTAGGAGTTTGCATGGATGAAGCATCTTGGAGAGATCACTGTTAGCCAGGTAAGCTTGCTGGCAGTCGCCACAGAGAATGTCCCTGACAGCTGAGGGAGGATTGTCCACTCTTCATGCCAGTGACTGTAAAAGCCATGTGTGAGGAAGGGTTAATGCCTATTTTCAGCTATAAGAATCTACCCTGGCTCTCAGATGCTTAAATGTCTCTGAGCACCTGGCCCTAAGTGACACAGGAACATAAATCCTGTTGATTTACTCTGGAGCTATTAAAGATTAAAAGTCAATTTAATCTGTTTGTAAAGCTCACTTATATTTTTACCAACATGACAACAGTCACCGGTCTTCTCCCTCCTTCCAGTGTTTGCCAACAGGCTCTAGCTAAGACTTGTCACAGGAGGCTCTTGCACAAACCTGGGATCTAATGCAACCAGCCTGTATATTCCTGAAAACTGCTGCACCTCTTTCAGGCAGATAAGGCTCTGTGTGCAGTCCTGTTTACAGTCACCACTCCCTCAGAAACAGAACATCCAGTGTTTGCCAGACCACCCTGAAATAATCACAAAATCTGTTTGCAAACAAGGCTGACAATGTTTACTTCATTCACTGGAGGTAAGGGTTAAACCATAAATTTGCAAGAGTGGAAACACTTTAAAAATAAAAGCACAGGACAAGAAGATACAAGTTTGGATCATATTTACTTCTCACAATCTCCTTCATCTGTTTCAGCATCCCAGCTAACTGGAGAGCTTGGCCACATCCCCTCCTTCAGCTCTCCCAGGGCTGTTGTGCTCTTGGGAGCTCTTGGATTTGCCTGTCTCTGGGAGGCAGACTGAGGGGTGCAGGGCTGAGCAATCCCTCCTCAGCCTGAAACACCTGCAAGGGCTCCCCTGGAATTAACTGGTCACGGGAACACCACAAAGTCATGCCAGCATGTGAAGGAAATGAGACACCTTATTTCTCCTTCCTCCTTAGGTGCTCCTGGAAGGCACACGTACAGCACTCCTTAGATCCAAGTTTAACTTCCAGGCTACAGGTTTAAGCTGACTCTGCTTGCACAGCCTTGTGAAAAAATGGTCTGAATTGCAGCGCATACCTTGAGAAACAAGCTCCTCGAGCTGATAACATTCCTTCTACTCTGAGGTTTGAGCCCAAGCATGAAATAATGAAACCAGGAAAGAGAAGTTTCAAGCAAGCAAGCTTGTCCTCCCATGTACCTGGCTAGTTTTCTGAGGTCTTCTTCCAGGGACACTGTCACATTCTGCCAAAAACCTTAATATAACCTTAAGATTTAATAGATTTTTTAAACACCCTGTAGCACTGCAATTCCTACTGTCTTCCAAATCTCCACACATGAAAATGCTGAGACCTGGTAAAACTTAGCCTATTCATAAATGCAAAGACTAGCAAATCATACCCACGCTTCACAGCAAATGCAAAGGGAATGACTAAGTGCTCAGCTCCCATTACCACCTTTCCAGAGACGAGGCCTTAGAGGGACAAGTGCTTGTGTCCAGCCAGCAGACAGAGCCTACAACTCCTATAGCTCCATGCCAGATAGGGGTGGGGAGGCCAAATTCCTCTGTGCAGTAACTTCAAACAAGGGATTAGAGACAAAACTCAGCAGATACCTTGATGCATCACCTCGTCTGTCCTTTCATGACACACTTCTGAGAGTGCTTTTGTACTCCTGACACAGCGAACTACACACCCATCTCATACAGGCTCATGGGAGAAAACACCAGTGAAAATCTGATGGACCTGGAGGGTGACAGGCTTTACTGACCACACGTGGCAGTGACGAAAAAAAGCAGCTGTACCTCTTCTTCAGTACAAGAGGAAAAGGATTATGTTTCTGGAACAGGAAACAAACCTTATTCTCCATTTCTGATGTTAACAAATTGCAGTGAATTTATACTAGAAAAAGAAAAAAGTGCCCTGTAGATAAAACCCTACACCTGACCTGCTCTGAAAAGTTATTTACAATTTGATTTATTATTTACAAATTAATTTATTCACATTTGATTTCTGATAGAACTAGTAATTCTTCCTGTTGTACTTACTTGTGTAATACTGCGATAGTCATTAGTTATCTCTGCAAATTGCTGAGCAGCACGGGAGAAGAGCAGGGGGCCAAGCCCCTGGCTAGTGGCAGGCTCGCAATCCTGCGCCATGCCACGTGAAGACCCCAGAGCTGAGCTGGAAGTGGCAGAGAGATGAACACCAGCGGCTGCCCAATGAGTGCTGGCTGTTTTTCTCCACCTTTCCTCACTTGTTTCATAAGGCCAAGCAGATGGAGATGAGCCGTCGTGCTGCACTGAGCTACGCTCACAGCAGAGACATGGCAGCAGTGGCTACAATGGTAAAATAGCAGCTACAACCCCTTTCCTCTAATAAATCAGCAATTTGACCCTAACTTCCAACCTAATCCACTGGACTCAGTCCATTTTACCAGTTGCTTAAAAGCAGCCCAGGTTGTCTTTAAATTATGTCTTCATATGGAAACCACAGAACACAGCTGCCCAAAGCATGTGATGAATTCCCAACCTCCAAGGGAACAGAGCCTGAACGAGGACAGAGACCTAGGTGCACCAGCTCCTCACACCTGGTTTTCTTTTTGTGGCCAATTGAGAAAATGCATTTGAAATCCACCTTTGACAAAATTAAAGGTGTTCAGTTAACACCCGGCTCAGGAACACATGGCTGCATACACTTCTGCACTGCAAATGTGATGGAAAGTAGCAGAAGAATTTGTTTAAAAAGCCAAACCATGGTATTTTAACGTATTTTTGTAAGTAATATTAAAAAAATAATACTTAAGTATTTACGCAGTACCACTATGTGTCATGCTGGTATTTTGGAAGAAATTCCACCTGCTCTGACTGCTAGTCTCTCTTCAGTATTAAAAACCCAAACGGGGAGAAAACCTCTTCCACTGGAGAAAAAAAATAATTAGTTAATAGTGAGCTCTCTCTCTGTATGCAAAACTAATAGAAATACTATTTTTTGAATGTGTTTTACTCTAGTGCCCTCTATTGCTGAACCCCCAAAACAGACAGCATAAAGTTAACTCTCAAATCAACACTTTCTTTTGGTTTTCCTTTAGAAGAAACCTGACCAAAAAGTAAGAACTGGAAAGAAAAGTATGGTTTAGGTCTAACCACCTGCACTGTCGAGCAGCTGATCAGATGCGAGCTGATAAAGTCCCTCTTCTTGCTGGAATTAATAGCAGACAAGAGGTACCACCTTCAGTTCACAGAGGGGAAGGATTAGAGAAAAGTGGTCAGGAGAGCTCAGAAGAGATCCAATTTACCTGTTTTACCTGGCCACAACATTGAGAGTTTATTCTGAATTGCTGCTGGAGGATTAATGATCACTCTATCAGGGGAGATAAAACCAGCAATTATATCCTAGCAGGACAGAAGCCGACCTTTAACTGACAAGATCACATGAAACTTAAAAACTTGAACTTTCTGCCAAAAAACCCCTGCAGTCTGTTATGTTTAAATGTGAGATGAGAAAAAAGTTGAATCAAAGCCATCAAATTAAATGAAGCTTAATACAAAAATAGTTGTGCTTATGCAGACCATCTCCAACACTGAGTTCAGCTCAATTCTGAGCGTGCCTTTGCACACTGCATCCAAGCTTAGTCTATGTTTACATACTGGGCTCTAAAGTTACATTATCTCTTTAAAACAGGTAATTCCACACTACTAATTTATTAATGCTCCTCTTCATAAATGACCAATCCACGGCTTTTATTTCAGATGTTATAGGTCATCATTCCCACCCTGATAGTGGACCTTGAAGCAGAAATACTGGAGAGGTGCTTAGTTTAATGCACACAGTTGGCCACCTTCTTTTCTTCCTCTTGTCTTCCTGCAAGATCCCAGGGCAGCAAAGGGATGTAGTGGACAGAAACAACATCTTCCAAATGCTACTGCTTGATATTGGCCAAGGAAATAAGAAATGTGGCAGTAGAAAGCAAAATCAAATCTTCCAAAGTACTGCAGAAGAACAAGCTAACGACACGCTTCATGTTCACTTGGGTAATCCTCATCCAAGCAGTGACTGGGCCCATGAGATGAAGTTCAGCCTCTGCATAGATTTTATTTTCTTACATTTATCACAGGCTTATGAAAATCTCAATAACTCTCTGGGTACAAATCAGGATTCTCCTTTGGAAAGGAGGCAGAGTAAAGAGCTATTTGTCTTGTCTCATTTAAAACTGGTAGAGCCAAGGAAAAAGGAATTTAGTGGCCTGCCATATTCGTCTCATCTAATTATCTGAGAAATGGAATAAAACAACACACGATGCAATTTGCAAAAGCCACATGACTGGTAAAAGCTGTGAATGATACCCAGAATGGAGAAAAGCATACCATGGATTATCAGAACACCAACAGAATGCATCTTCCTTGGAAAAACAGAGACTCACAAATAAGGGAAAAACTAAACAGTTATTTAATGGATGGAGAATTACACAGAAATCAACAATAGTGAGAGAGGTTTACATATTCCTGAGCCTTTACCAGTACTGCACTTGAAAAATGCACTAACAGATGGACCAGGTTAGACCCAAGATCTATCTAGGCCAGTAGCTTGTCTTGGGCAAAGTCTGCCAGCAGATGCTTAGGGAACATGCAAGAGAAAAAAAAAAAAGTGAATTTTGAACGTTATTTCCCCCTTATGCCCTTCTATTCTGCAACTTACAACAAATGAGCCGGAGGCTGTATCTGCATCTTTTTATTTAATATCCCTTGATGTCTCTTTCCTCCACGAATTTATCTTATCCTTTCTTGAATACATTTACGTTCCTAGTCTCCTAAACATCCTGTATCAGTCGGTTCCTGAATTACAACTGAATTACATGCACGTGTATGCATGTGAAAGAGTAGTTTGGGTTCAGCTCCTTGTTTGGCCATTTCACAGCCTGGCCCTGACTTTTACGCTATGAGAAACGGTAAATAACTGCGCTGTTTTCAATTCACCACACTGCTCTTAGAAGTACAGAAGCGTATTCTCCTGAAGCTGCCTCTTACAAAGTGGAAAAGCCCTGGCCTGTAGGAGTTTACTAATGTCTTTGTTAATCTAAAGTCTTCTCCTGTATCTTCAAAAACTACTATACCCTTTTTAAGAGGGTGAGGTGACCAAACTGCTTCATCTGGTGCGTAGGCAATGAATGGTTTTCTGGGGTTTCACTTAATTTATTTCCTAAAACTTCCATCTATTCAGTTCCCTTTTATCTTGGACATTGGGAAGAGTCTCTTCAGAGAGCCACGCAAATGATTAATTCTGTTTTCCAAGTGAAAAAAGCTAAATTAGAAGCGGTTGCTCTATATGCGCAGTCAGCATTTTCCCTATGTGGTTTAGTTATATTTATCAACACTGAATTATATTTATTGCCCAGTCACTCAGTATGATGTGTTTCTTCTACAATTAAATTTAAACTTTAAATTGATGACCTGTTAACACTAACATCCCACACCCATCTTCTTTTTCATTTTGTTAATAAATGCTATTTTATTACAGATGCTGGCACAGCTTCTTCTACAACTAGGTAAGTGCACTTTTAAGCAAATCATACAAGAAAAATTAAATATACATATATACTTAAAATGAAAAGAGATGGGTAAAGCACATATAGAGATGATTTGAAAAGGAGACTAGAAACTAAAATCGTGCTTTCACAACACAAAGGATTTTTAAATGGCACACTTCCATTACTGAACTATGTATTCCTAAATGAACATGGGACACAGGCTATTAAAGGATGATTAAGAACATTCAAAGCAAATGGGCTGAAATATCTCAAGTAAATGAACTGAATGTGAACTGAAAGGACTGCACCAAGTCCTAATGCAGGCAGAAAACCTCTATGTACAGTCTGATGGTAAAAGGCCATCACTCCTACTTGCTTCCAATCTGCTGCAGTAGCCTACCCATCTCAATCACAGCCATGAACGAGATGTTCAGGAAATAAACGGATACAGCAGTCTGAAAAAGTGAGATCACAAGTCTTGGTTACCCACCCCAGCAGGTCCCAGCGAGATGGAATCTTGGCTTGCTGGATCCATGCTCCAGAACAGCCACTTTGCAGTCATAAGCTCACCTTGTCTGCTACCACTTTCAGTTTAAATACAACTGATTTACATCCAAGCTGGCTTCCACTGAGACAGTGTCCTTCTGATCCCCCTCCCAAACACAGCTAAGTAATCCTTCAAATCTTACTCCCTTAGATGCAACCATCTTGTCTACTAATGTGAGCTTGAATGCTCCAAAGCCACAGCTTCCAAATTCCCCTACACTCCATTTATCATCTGCGTTGGGCCAAAACTCTGTCCATCATTCCCAGAGATGGACGCTCTCCTTCTGAGTACCCCTCTGCAAACACCGCAAGCCCTCGTTTGGCCTGACGTGCCCATCACACCACGGAGCATTGCTCCTATGTATGGCACAGCTGATCCTCAGAAGAGAACTGGGGCCTCAGTGAACTGTGAAGATGGCCAGGTGAAATTTTTTTTACTAAAGACACAGGAGACATACAGGTCCTCACTGGACAGTTGCAGGTATTCACGCAGGAGACATGGACCTGACCGTAGGGACTTCAGAGGTGTCACAGGCCACTGGCTTGAGGAAGCAGAAGAGTCAGTAGCTTTCACCAATTGGGTTTTGACAAGAACACAGAATTACAGTGACAGTATCTGTTTATTAATTACCTAGCTATGTGGTCTCACAAATGCTAGGTGTGCTACCTCTACATATCCAAACTCTTTCCAGAATAACCTGATTAAAGAGGTCACATAAGGACACAGGTGCTTACAGTGTATGTTAGCTGGCCAAATAGGAAAATGAGAAATGAATTCAGAAATACCTTAAACTAAGCCACTCTAAATGGACATATGACACTACAGTTGTGTTCTCCCTTCCCATATGTGTTATAGATTTATTTTGTCAGCGGGATATATTTTGGAGAGAGAATTCAAAGGCGACTCTTCTCTTTGTCTCACCAGTTAAACCTTTATATGTGAATTCTTTTCGGATGCGGCAAGTTTAAGGGGTATCACCATACCTCTGTACAGGTTTCCATTTATTTTGCATAAAACATATTCTCACATAAACGTGGTTTTATAGTGGACACAACCATTCTGAACAAATACCCTTCAAAACCAATAAAAATACTTCACTAACTTCCATGTTAGAGAAGGACTAAAACGGTAACACAACAAAGCAGAAAAGTTTCAAAAAAACCCCCCCCAACCAACAGTGAAGGGTAAAAATCAACCTCAGGCTGTGTGAAATACAGTTAGTTCAGCTTTTTGTCAATATATTCTCACTTTCTGCCCTCTGAAAGAGTCTTGCAATGTACCCAACAAGGACGGTAGCTCAAACTGATGAGAATCCTCCACAGGCGTGAGCTGAGAATAAAGCTCTTCATGTCCCAGTAGGATTTGGCAAGGCACATGACCACATAAAATCGCCCACCTCATACTAACTTCATTTGATGTGTTTACTTATTAATTATAATGGCTTCAGAGTAAGCAGGGTTTGCCACTAGGACAGTTTTGTCAAAGTAAAATAATAATAAAAAAAAGACAGCAAGGACTGTGCTCTTCGTGTTCTCCACAGGATATTATGGGGTGCTTTTCTGAACAGGTCTAAAATCTGGTTTTCTCCTGTATAAGCCTGAAAATGTCATAAAGGTTTAAATCAAGGCAGACCGTAAGATCACCTCTGCCAGGGGTGAGCATTAGTTGCTTTGGAACAAAGTGCACAAAACAATAGCAGTTATGAGATCTGAGCCACAAAATTATCTCAAGCTAATCCCTAATTGTTAAAAATTAGCTTAAGCCCTGAAGCAAGAAGATTTATGTCTCAAAGCTTTTATTGTAGCTTCAATTGTCATAATATTGAATATTCTTCTTCTTCCAGACCCTCTTTAAATCTTGTTACATTCCTGACCTAAGCAGCATCCTCTGGTAATGAGTTCTACAATTTAATTACATGCTGAATTAAAAAAAAATAAAATCCTTTCATCTGCTTTAAATTTGTCACCCCTCACCTTATTCCTCTGCTATGACATAGAAAATAGAAGCCGCCTGTCTATTTTGATTTTTTTGATCATTGCTTTCTATAGCCTTATCATGGCCCTTTATGATATTTTTTTCTAACTGCTTTGTGTTTCAATACCCCTCTCTGTATCCATGTATTTATCATGATAAAAATTCCAGTCACATGATGTGTCAACATGAATTCTATAAAGATGTTGTAGGAAAAAATCTAAAGACATTTCAAAGAAATATAGGCTCTAGAACTCCAAATACTACATCCTTCCATTTAAGCCTTTTTATACAATGTGCTGTACCCTTGATTAAACTAAATGCACTTAAAATATTATCAGCTGCATTTCATATATTCTGAACTATGTCTAAGGTATTTTCTTAGTCCTTCAGCAAGTAATTTAATCAAACCCAGTTACTGAAGAGCACCCTCAAATTTTCTTCCTTCTTTTAGAACTTAGAGAGACACATGTTAGCTGTAGGCAATAGTCCATGGCAAACAATCCAGGCTGGAAAACTAAGGGGTTTTAGGAACAGCAACCTGATGACAGGTCTTTGTGAAATTGCATCAAATGCAACTTTCTGAACACAGTGACCTACAACAGTACTGAATTCATTGTCATACTTAAAAACCAATTATGCCAATTATGTGCTCCAGCAGATTTTGTTTCTGGGTCAGGCAGAGAGGACACGGTAATCTCAGACACAGAGTGACAGAAGCAGAACAAATGCAACAAGTCTGAAGGTACTATGCGGAGGCACGGAGCCGTCTCTTGGTTCAAATGATGTATGATATCACACAAAATCTATGACAAAGCATATTAATCTCTGCACTTCCTAACACATCCAAATGATGGAAGTCTCTCTTTTGTTGTTAAAACATTAATTGATTTGTTAAAGCATAAGCGGCTAAAAACTATCAGTAAGTACTATTGAAAGCTTTAATTATCAGCTGGGTTATTCATCTGTGGAAGAAGCCTAGTGATGCAGAATTGTTCTGCCAGCTCATCCTGGCCGACCCAGCCAAAAAAACTGCTGTTACTGCCAATACTTGAAAAAACCCTGGCAGAAAAGCAGAGGTAGAGATAAAGTTGAAACCTCAAGTATGCTGGAGGTGAGGGTAAATCTCTTCGTGTTCTGAGGTAACTAGATGGTCAGTACTGCTCAGGTGAGGCTTATGTGTTGAAGAACTCTCTCAGAAGGACAGAAGGGCAACTTGGTTAAGAGTTACCAAAATGTGGTGTTTTGGAGTTAAGGAAGCATGTGAGTAATCTGGTAATTCCTCAAGAACCCACAGAAAATTCTGGCCACTCAAGGAAAAGGCTGAAATGTTCACGGGCTTCAGTGTAGCTAAGGTTTAATGCCACTTGCTGTCTTTATAAAGACTAAAGAGTAATTGTCAGTGCAAACAGGAGCTGAATCCTCCATCTCCCCTGTGAGAGGAGCAGCAGGGCTTCAGCCTCCAGTTTATTACAGATGTACATGATGAGACTGGCTTCTGTAAAGTTATGAGAAGTTTGAGTTGAATTTTTACACTGAGATTTTGTCTGCTTGGATACAACCTTGTGCTAAAATGTCACATTTCCATCAAAACCACAGTTTTATGAAAATCATCTCACGGCACACATAGAAAAGGATACGTAGGGCACTTCTAACACTATTCACTAATTCAGCTCAAGAGAGAGGCTAATACATAGATTGAAATGATGTTAGAAAAGCACATGTTATTCAAACCACTAGATGTAGAAGGAGATGGGAGAAAAACTACAAAAAGTAATATTTTTTAAGTAGTCAAAGTACACATTGTTTCTTTTTACAGGTCATGGATGCAATTATTCTTTTGGAGGGAAAAGGTAACAGACATGGAAATGTTTTTACAGGTGGAACTCAGCAAGCAATTTAAGCTCTCAACAGTATTTGTTGATACTTTTTTGCCACTTACGCTTTTACAGTAATAAAAGAAGTACAGGAATGATCTGATGTGTTACAAGGGCTCATGAGGATTTGATATATTAGGGGGACTTGAGATTACCAATATTCAAACCAAGGTTAATTACAGCTCCAGTTTTAGTAAAGGATAGTTTTGCCACAAACTTCAATGAGCTGGAATTTCCCTCTGGATACTTGAAATCCTTCCTTCACGTGGGAAGAAGCCACATGTCATTTAAACATGTGGTCCAACAATATTTCTGTGACAGATTTCAGATGGTACAACTTGTCCTTCCCCTCTCAGAGTCACAAATCTATTACTTGAAGCACAACACTAAATTGCTCAGCTGCAGAAATGACCCAAATCCCATCCCATACAAATGGAAATTTGGTATTAATGTTGTAATGCTAACAGAATTGCCAAATTGACCACTTCACTCAAAACAGTCCTTGTCAAAAGAAAACCCATCTTGTATAATTAGTCCTTTGAGAAGAACAGAATGAACTCAGCTTTCTAAGCTACAGCACTGCACGTTCCTCAATCCACCCCAAGAATATACCTCAGCCCCACCTTTAACAGACTACTCTGGGGGAACACAACAGACTTAGGGCTTTCATGGTGTTTATGAGAATGTTAATCTGAGAGATGCAAATGCTTCTCCAAGACTGGATGAGGATGAAAGCACTGAGTTGCAGCTAGGAGCAATGCCTTTTCCTCCCTGGTGAGCTGAGGGGTCCTGCATGTCAGCTGATACACGGAAGCGAAGGGCAGTGCATCACTGCAGAACATAAGCCCTCTGCTCCTTGCTTTGTGTGAACAGCGCTACAATGAGTTCAGGTCTTTAGTCAGTTCAATCTGGATCAATTAACAGGTTGAGGCAATTCCAAATAATTTTCTAGCAGGTATTTGAGTGATTTTAGAGCTCCTGTATACATACCTAAGGAAGAAGCAATGTCTACAAAGATGAGGCATCACATATCACTGACATGAGCATTCATAAGAATAAATTATAAGGCTGCAAGAGAATTCTTCATCTGAAAAAGTCTAATGATCTTTCTATTGCATTTCCAGATTATTTTTACAGTTCTGCCTAATGAGCCTCAGAGAATGGAAAAATACAAACAATGGTGGTCTGGAAAAATTAACCAGCTGGACAGAAATAAATTATTTTTCCCTTTGAATTTCTTTTTAGCAAGCAAAAATGTCTTAAGAAACATAGCAACAGACTTACCACCAGACTTCCAGAGAAGTTTTACTGTCCTCCTCCTCCTCGAACTGCTCAACGATTTTGGAAACCAGTAAAAAAAACGAGCTATCCTCCTGATGGTTTTGCTCAAGTCATTTCTTATTGCCATAGCTGAAAGGGGTCCACAGCTACACCAGAAACAACAGACCCATGTATCCAGGCGAAGAGAGGAAAGTCCATGAATACCCACACAGAGTGCGCTCGCTCTGAGCTCAGCGTCAGCCAGCACGTCTCAGGACCACCTGTTAGCCCTAAATCCCCTCCCTCTCCGTCACTCCACTCTGAGCCCTCCAGACCTCCCTCTTCATTACGAGAAGCAGCTATATTAATAGATGCTTTGGCTAAAGAAAGACCAATGCTTCAGTCTTAACCTGGTACTGCGTTTCCAGCGATGCTAAAACAAGACATGTTTTCCACAGAAAGGTTTTGAAGGGCTCATTTGTTCATCTCTAGCTACCTCTCCAAAACTGGGAGAGACAAGCCCCCTCTCAAAAGCCCTTAATTTAAATCAACAAGCTTTTCTCTAAGAGAAAAGTGTTTCTCAAAGACTTGCTTATGAAGGTTCTTAGTAAATTTAATGGCGATTTCTATACACAGAGTCTTAAAAATGTGACTTTTAATAGATGTTAAGGTCAATGTAAGAGTCAAACCATTCACTGCCACAGTTTACTTAAGAACCGAGCATCAACATATCGCTACCCAAAGAAATGAACAGCATCGCAGTACTTAGACTACAGATGCTTCAAGCACGATACATATTAAATTATAAATCCAGAGAAGCTATGAACTAATGTATGCCCCCCGCCAACACTTAACAGGTATTTTAACATACACTTTTTAACAGCAAGACTATTTAACCATTTCCCAAGCTTAGCATGATTTCCTCAACTCTGTCACACGTCTCTTTAGTTTTTCACATTTTTTTTCTGGATGGTAGAAAACATCAAAGATTATGACTAATGTCATTACGACAACAAAGATCCTTTTATATCAACCTTTAAACTACAGAAAGTGAGGGCTTTGTTACACTAGCTACATTCACAGCACACAGTTAATAACTCTTCTAGAATTCACAATGTATTTTTCTTCGCTAAAATATGCAAAGTATTTAACCTTATTTTATACATCTGACACTGTTAACATGCTGCTACTTCTCAGGACCAAGCCAGACAGATTGCATTTCCTCTGGTCGATATGTCTCTGAAAGCAAACAAACATTTCCATTTATACTGTATCTGCCACAATTCTTCAGCCAGTGTCAATGAAAGAGCAGAAGGCAGGACTCGGGCTGCCAGATTTGTCTCTTGTTCGAGCTCCACCCTATCATACCAGCAGGAATTTAGTAGCAAAGTGACGGTTTTAGCACGAGTAGGAGGTCTGCCCCTCATTTCAGCAGATGCAAGGAGCAGAGTTTAAGGCCCGACAGCTAACTTGCTTCTTTCAGGAAATAGCATCAGCTTGAATGTTTGAATGAAGACCGTCTGCCAAATTCTCAATCAAACAATGACTTTTTCTTTCCTTGAAATTTATATATATTTTTTTATATTACATATATACTTACAGATACGTTTATAAAGATAGATAAATTTATTGAAAATCAAAGTGTCATAAAAAACACCCCACAAACCCATACTATTTCAGACCACAAATGAATATGTGGTAAGACAGCTAGTTGCAATTTGATGAAGAATCCATATAGATACATATAATTTCTAGCAGAATGTGAAGGGCACAGCAATTTATTTTTTTTTTCACTCAACAGAATACATCAACATTGAAAGCAGCATTTTTGTTATACTGGTATTTTATGAGGCTCAAAAAAATATTTGGTAAAACACATAAGAATTTAACAATATAAAGATGTAAACAGCCCTTGCTGATGAGAACAGTAAACCTGTGGAGGTTTACAGCTTACAGTGTTTGGTGCCCTACTGGAACAAAAAAAATAGGGAAGAGCATAAAACGTTGCATATTACTTTAAGGCAAAGAGAACTCGTGCTGTAAAAACAAAAGTCAGTTGGATGAATCTGACAATTCCACTACACAACGATCCAGCTAATACGGATGAGAACACGGACCTGAACTCAAGCTGAACCATAGTGGTAGTTAGCCTTGCAATAATTTCATGACTGTTCCATCACTTTACATTTCTAGGCTCTAGTCAGGCCAAAATGTAGAGCTAATGGACAACAGCCTGTCCGTCACAGCTCATGGTCCGTGATGATGACGGGCATTCCTCTCAACCCGAGCTGTTAGCTTTAGAATATGAGGCACTGTGCTGTGCACAGTAACGAATCGCTGTCAGCCTGCATCAGCCACATCAGCTGGGCGAGGGAGAGTTCACAGAGCCCCTCCGAAGAGAACTCCGACTGCTTACATTAAGCTGAAGCATTACGGAAGTTAAGAATTCACTGTATTAAAAAGGTACTACCCAGGGCTACATGTGTACCTTCCAATCTACTCCAACAAAGAGACAGCACATGAAGATGCTTTCCAAGGAGGGCAGAAAGACCTGCAATGTGAGCAGACTCAGACTCTTGATCCCTGCCTCCCTTTAAGGAAAAAAGCCATGTAAGGCTTTTTCCTGCAGCAGATTTCAACCCCCAGGTCATCCTCTGCTCATCTAAGCAGCGTGCTGGAGGAGGGGAGGGGATGACTGCTGCCTGCACTGCCATCCCACCTGCCTGGGAAGGGAGGTGAGCAGCTGTCCCCTCTGCTATGTGGGCAGCCTGTGACCTCCTACCTCCCTGCAACAGTGCAAAGGTCAGATCTCAGCAGGCCACCACGAAGGGCAGAAATGGCACGTGCAGACTCTACGTGTGTGGCGCCCATTGTATGTGCTCTCGAACCACAGACTAGGATGTGTGGCAAGTCCCTCTTGACAGGAGAGCCAGGCACACCGCACTGCTCTCTGCTTCTGCCCCACAAGCTGCTTTCCACATGCAAACCTGGGCACGCTGGTTGGAAAGCAAAGGGGTGCTCATGAAACTCCAGTGGTTTAAACACATCACTGTCTACCCCAACCTACAGAGCTGGGCAGACCAGCTTTGATCAGAGCTACACAATGACCCAGGGGCTGCCTTACCGTAGCCCTCCCATGCCCACTGCCAGAGCCGAGAAAACTGAAACAAACTAAAAAATCCCTGTTATGTAGAATGCTCATAAAATATTACACAAAATATTCTCCNAAAGGGGTGCTCATGAAACTCCAGTGGTTTAAACACATCACTGTCTACCCCAACCTACAGAGCTGGGCAGACCAGCTTTGATCAGAGCTACACAATGACCCAGGGGCTGCCTTACCGTAGCCCTCCCATGCCCACTGCCAGAGCCGAGAAAACTGAAACAAACTAAAAAATCCCTGTTATGTAGAATGCTCATAAAATATTACACAAAATATTCTCCTGGAGTATGCTGTGTTTATACAGTTTTAAAGCAGATTCTGTACTGATGATAAGCATTTGTTAGCGCATCGCAGCCACACTGAGATACCATAAAAATGAAGACTAGCAACAAGGAGGAGCACAGACACTGGTACCAGATATGCAGCAGATGCAGAATTTTCTCTGGCACAGAACAGCATTTTTTCTCCGTGAGGAGTTACTGCCATTTCTACTCCCCTCAGCTCTTAGGTAGCAAATGACTGTATTGACCAAAGGATTTCATTTGCTTTGACTTAAATGGAACTTCTCCATTCAGTCTGGTTTCAGGAACAAAGATCCCTATGCATCTATTCACACTGGGAACCATGCACAGGAAAAAATAAACATATTAAGGAGCATTTGTTTGCCTGCATTAGCAAATGTCTCTATGAGCAGGGCTCAAAATGAGTTTTTGCTTTCTTTGTAGACAATAATGTACTTGGAAAAGGAGGTGGTGTCTTTCCAACCTGTCACAGTGTGTGTATGCGACACTACGCTATATGCCACACTGACAGGCAGAGCTCAGTGTGGAGAGGTATTCACAAACCAGTCTTCACAAGGATATTTTCCATATCAGTTGAGCTTGAACTTCCAGAAAAGGACAGAGAGACTTCCAGAGCTCGAAGGACTGTCTCCCTTTGCTTTTTGCCTAACAGAGATAGGAAATGGACTAAAAGATTTCAGCAATCCTGAACTGGGCTATGCATAGCAACACTGTACCTATGCACCAGACAGAATGGAATGGCTGAAACACATTTATCTAAAAATTATAAACAAAAGCTGTGACCCTTCTTAAACCCTGTTCAGCTGCATGTAAGGGTAAATTTTATCCAGATAGCAAGAGAGGGACGCTGCCTAACTAGTTCCCGGGCTTCAGCTTTAGATTTCATACTAAAACATAATTTATAACATCATCAAGTGTGACAAAGCTATGCAGTTGCTGGGAAGCTTATAAAGCACACAATACAGCTACTAAAAGTAAAGAGACAAAAAACTGCTGCGTTTGAGCTTAGTTCAGCAAAACTAGCATAATACTTCTGATTTCCAGCTCAGCTGTTCATCCCTCCCTAATCCAAATAAGTAGCTATATTTGTGAGCTTTCTAAAAAAACTTTTGATTCTCAGCAGCTGCACATACATAAAAAGAAGGGATTAAAAATTAACCAGTGATTTGCAATCTGCAGCTCCCCAAACCTTGCCTCCATTTGAAAGATGGAAATTGAAGAACTGTGGTACTCGATGTAAAACACATTTGTTATCAGATTTAATGATCTACTACATTGCAGATAAATAAATATGGTTAAAGTAGAATTGTATAGGCACCATTTTAGCTGTGACATCAAAAGTGTTTCACATGTTCAATCCTCTATTTTTGAGGCTCCCAATCATTTACATACTAAGTAATAAACGTGATATGAAAGAAAACTGACAAAAGGGGGAAAATTTTGAAAAGCTTACACAATGCACTACAGATGACAGTTACGCTGACACAAAAATACCATCAAAAGGTCACACGAGCCAAACCTTGCTGCACATCAAACTGAACCACAGCCAGATCTGTATCACTAGAAATTCCCATCCAGTGTTTTTCTTTGAGAAAAAAGTGCTTCTAGTCCAGACACATTCCTATGATTTGCATGACTTTTCAAGTAAAACAGCGCGAAATTTGGATGAAACTCAACCAAAATGGAAAGGAAGCAAATGAGCATTAGACAAGCATGAGCAGTTTCAACTCTTTTTGATGGGCCTACGGAAGTCTCTCTGTAGAAGTAAGTAATTCGGCTTGGTCTAATTGAATACCAAGTTGGTTGTCATGGCTCCCTCTGCAGTCAGCAGAGAAAGACCAGTGCCCCTTGGGCATATTTATTTCCATCCTGCAGTAATGAATCCATGAGATGAACTGCGCCTTGCACAGTTTCTGGAAAAGCCAGGATGCTACTGCAGAAAGCGGATGGGAGGCTGGCGAGTGTTAGTCCTTGGCGCTCGCTCTGAGCAGCAGCAGGGAGAAGCAGCGGTGTCCTGACCCTTCTGTGGCACACTGAGCACATCCTAAATGGAAATCCCTGAGGTTTCTAAGGGGTGCCATCTCTGTCAGGGATGGAGGACAGAACCCAGAATGACTGAACCCAGAGCAGACACCCAACATCTCCACGTCTCATTTGAGGGCTCTGACATAAAACACACAGAAGCACTCTCCAAATACAGTGGGATATCAGTTAATTTTCTTCAGGTCGTAAGCGCTGTTTATTCAAAATAAAATACATAACACAAATTCAGCCTATCAATCATGTCTCAAGGTCCTCTGAGATGAATTGCTTTCTTCTTATACAGGCTATCTGCTGCGGAATAACTGGATTTCTCCCCTTAAGAAGTAAGGAGAGGGAAGGTTTCTTCTGAGCCATGACTCCAGTGAAACACATCCTAGATTTTGAGGGAGAAAATCATATTTGTTGCCATCAGGCTAGTTCCTATTTCACTCTACAATATATTACAGTATCATGAAGTATTTTCATATGTTGTTTCGTGAAAAAGAATATCTCTGTGGATTTCAGCAATATTTCTGCTTGATTTTTTTCTGTACTGTCCATCGTATTGCACAGTTGTTACCTGTTCAGCTTCGAATTCTTCAACCTGTAATACTTGTTGTAATTTGCTTTACGTTCTTTTCCAGACACTGGAAATATGCGGAGGCAGACAGGACTGGCACAGTGCTGTGATGAAAGCGAGTGCATGAGAGAGGACATTGCTGTGCTGGTCCAGCTGAGCACTGGGAAGATAATGCACTACGTCCTGGAGACTGCAGTTGGTACAATGTGATGCACATCGTCGTTTTACAACCAAATGTAGTTTGGTTACAGGCTCACTTTATGTACATGGGTAGGTCTGTACATAAAAATTGAAGCTGAGTATAGATTTAAAAAGCTAAATGCAGAGAATAGTAGTTTAAGGTGAAAATAACAGCTAAGTGTTAATTGCAGCTTTGTAGTAGATATGAACAGTAAACTTCGGAAAATGAACAGTCTTTAGGAAAACCATGATTGTACATACACAGCTACACTTCAGAGTACAGGGAAAATAAAAGTCAAGGCTAAAGCTGGGGAGAAGATACTGAGTTGCCTTGTAACATGGCTTGACACATAGGATTTGACTCAGCGGGTGATAGACCAACTTGCCTGTGGGCTTCGGGTGACTTTGTGCCAAAATTAGTAGACTTCTCAGTGAGAGCTTGCATGGAACTATTGCTAAGGGAAATCAGATCAAGGCAGAAAAGCAAAAAATATGTGTTAAATGTTGCTAAAACAATTAGTTTATTCATTCTGATCTGGTCCGCTTAAAACAAAAGTAGCTGGATCATTTTCTAGGCTACACGAAAGCTGTGAGCACCCATCCTTCTTTAGTTCTCTGCATGTGGTATGAGTGATTAACTTGAGATTAATAAAGGTGCACCTTGTACATTTATTCTCTTAGAAGAGTGAATGCTTCTTACTTTAGCCATGACACCTGCTAGATAACAGGCAAATATTTAGAACTGGAATTTAAGAGAAAAATACCCAAAAGACATATTGCAGAGTTCAACTCTCATTGTAGCCCTTCGTACTTTCTTCCAAGCTCCTATGCTCACTGCCAGGCTATTGTACCCAAGCTACTACACGTGATGTGCTCTTCCTTTACTGGGCAAAATCAAAAAGTTGTTCATCAGTACTCAGTACGGTGGCAGAAAACAGACGTGTCTAGCAGCTCATAAAGTCACCCAGTCAAAACCCAGATCCTTATTTTCTTTCTGCTGCGTACATTGCAACTGCCTCGATAAAGAGATCCATCCAAGCAGGCTGGAGGTTTTTGCTCAGTGCTACTTAGCAACAGAGGGAACAGATGACTGCAGTCCCAGGACAAGAGCTGAGCTCTAACGCTGGCTTGGCCAGTGACCTCCTGGGTAACCTTGAAAAAGTCATTTCACCTCTCAGCGCTTTCATCTGTGTCTGTTTTGCTTGCAGCACTTCAGAGCCGGGGCTGCCGCTTCTGTGCAAACACGCCGCCTATTAAGGACTTAATGTGGCCAACAGCTCCAACTGCTAACAGCAAATGCAAAAAATTAAAAATAAAGATAAAAATTTTGAAAAAAAAAAAAA
>WEIS01010677.1:0-13537 GCA_013389965.1 Todus mexicanus
AATCTGTGAATCTGTGAACAAGATTACTTCACTGCTGTCCTGCTGGTGATGCTGAGGGAGAGGCTTCATTTTAAATCAAAGCAGAGATGCTTCTCTGCTGCTCAGGGATATATGAGGCTGTGTCTGAGCTCATAACGTGAGGGCAGCTTTTACTGCTTAGGGCTGTCTCCTTGCTCTGCTTCACTCATCTATGCTCGCAGAACAATTCTGTATCTGCTCTGCTTCATATTACGTTGGCTTGGAGATGCTGGAGGGAGCTCCCCATGGCTTTGTCTCTGGGCAGGAACGGTGGCCGGGCTCAGGCTGTGCCCGCTCTGAACGGGGGAAGGATGCTGACTCCAGAGGAGGGGTATTTTTGAGGCATCCTTGGGCTTGAGGTCTGCAAAGCGATGACTTGGTACCCTGCTTCTAGGCACCGGGGCAGGGTGTCCATCTTGTCAGCTCAGCCTACACCCGCAGGACAAATCTGAACCTGGGTGCAGTGGGGCTGGGGGCTGGCAGCATGGTCGGGCCCCACAGGCATGCTGGCATTGAGACTTTCCTCTCCGTGGGGCACATAAGAGGCCATTTCCTTGGTCAAAGCAGGAATTTTCTGGTGCTGTTATTAGCTCTCTAGCTTGGAGATAACCGCTCTTCTCCTTGTGCCTGGAGAGCACTCTCAGCAGCAGCACCGTGACTGCTTAAGTCCTTCACCGTGCCCACTGTGTCCCTGGCACTTTGCACTGGGGAGGGCTTGGCGCTCCAGGAACGTGACAGCGGTGCCTGGCAGAGGCTTGGGAGCATCCTGGACAACAGCACGGATGGGTTTGGGAGCTGCCAGTGAGGGGTGACCCCTGGGGATGTGGCTGCAGGTGCTTTGGCCCCAACAGCTTCAGTCACCCTCCTCTATGTCCCCTCCCCGCATTGCCGAGAGCTGCCTGGGAGAGGTCCCCAGCAGCAAGGGGACGTGGTGGGGCGGTCACCTGCAGGCAAGATCGTACTCGGTCTGGAGGCTTCTTCCCTACTCGTATTCCCTGGCACAGGCCTGGATAGATGAAATGGACTGCACAGCCCAAAATCCTTTAATCTCCAATATACTTAACAGTATTAGCCAGACTACAGGAGTCATATACACGGTAATTGCACTCAACGGAGAACATGCTCAGAATTTCACACTGGAAGGAAACGTATTATTCGTTTTCTCCTGTCTCCTGCTCGTCTACACAGGAACACACGGAAGTCATGATAAGGATGCGTTAAACACGCACAGAAATGTCATAGCTGAAAGAAAATGAGCTCTCCTGGTAATTAACCTGGGCAACCTTGCTCGGGGTGAAATCTGCTGAATGAGAGGTCTAGCACTGAGGCAGATTTTCAATTTTAATGTATTTATGGTTTTGGAAGGAGCAGGGCAATGCTGGGAGCAGCTACCCAATCAGGGACCAAGCTGTGCAATTTCCCTTGGCTGTGCAGGCCTCTGGGTCTAGCCTGTCCCCACCTTCAAGAAGCCACCATGGTCCCATGTGGGCCGAAGGGACTGTGGCCGTCGCTGCTGCCTCCAGGGACCTGCTGTGGCCCTGAGCAAACACAACCTGTTGCTGGTTGTGGCTGATTTAAAGCATCCCTGCTGAGGACCTGGTGGCATGAGGAGCCAGCCCAGCATCTTTATGGCTGGGTATTTGCACACCCTGTGCTCGACGCTGCTTCTGTTTGCAGAGACGATAACCAATGGTGGAGAAGACTTTATTGCCTGAGGAAAACTTAAGGAAATGAGCACAATGGCTTAAGAGGAACCACCTGGAGAAATCTCCAAAGGAAGGGCCGTAAATTGCCTTTGCTTGGATTTATGGGGAGAATTTTCACAGATATTTATGGTTTCCCAGGTGTGTTGTTGTGACTCCTGAGCACAGATTTGCGTGACGGGCTCCAGGAGCTGGTGAGGCACTGCAAGAGGGGAGTGAGCAGCGATGGGGCAGCCCCGTGTTTGTACCAGGATTGGAGCAGCAAGTGGCTCCTTAATCCCTTGGCCAATTTGCAGCGATATGCAGCCCAGCCAGCGCCAGCTGAGAGCCCAGAGAAGCTGGAGAGCGGGGCTGGGCAAATTTAGCTGCCCCTGATGAATTTAGTTGGTCTTGATGTCCGAGCGCGTTAGCTGGGAGGGACACGGGCAGGGAAGATTTGTTTTCTTGCTCTTAGGGTTCAGCACCATTAGGCTGCTTAGTGGGAGCCCGTTGGGTGCTGGGACACCCCGGCCAGCTCCAGGGGCAGCACGTGCACTGCATGCAGTGGATGAGAGCACAGCCAGGAGGGTCCGTCTCCAAGTAACCCTGGTGATGTCCAGGACATAAACCAGTGCTCCCAAGCTCTAGTGCATGGTGAGGCTGTGGCTTGGGGTGCCTGGGGTTTGTGGAGCGGTAACCCATTGAAACTACATCTCTCTCTCTCTCTCTTGCTCTCCAGGTTCCTTGCCTCACCAGCAGGTCCTTGCAAGATTTCAGCTCTGGTAAGTGCAACAGCCTTTTCTCCTCACTGAGGGCGTGCCAGGGCCAAAGTGTTGTGTGGTGCTGGAGGAACAGGGGGCCAGGCACCATCACTGCTCCCCAGGCAGGTGTAAGAGCCCGAGGAGCCAGCTCCCTCCCAGTGCTCTTCATCCCAGCCCAAACAGCACAATTATTTCCCCATCACGGGAAAATTGACTGAGATATGTTTGTCGCTGCCTTTCCGTAATCCACAAAGGGAAACTGTGTAGGCATCTTTGATCCTTCTTGGGTAAACTTGGATGGATGGGAACTGAAAACTTCAATTGAGTGAATGGTGAGATGATTGTAATAAAAGCCGGGAGGGCTCTGCCACCACCGCCACAGCAGCTCTGGGGTGGGACTTGAGGGACCTTTGGAAAGATAAGAAGGTGAAGCTGTGGGTGGGAGGAGAGGAAAACCTCCCCAGGGACCTTTGCCGAGGAGCCAGGCTTAGAGGAGCATGTAGGACCTGGAAGAAATGTGAAAACCAGAGATTGCAGTCCTGGCTGCAAGTTAGCATCATCACCAGTAACCTTTCCAGCGATGGGCTCCTCTCAGGCTGCCTGCTCTGCCACCAGCCTCCCCACTTGCTTTCTCCTGGGGGACCCAGGGCATAGAAGCATAAAATTTCCCCTTTCTCGGGCTCAAGTCGCAGTGCTACTCTGTGTTTGATGTTTGCACGCTTCCAAAGTCCCTGCAGGCTTTCTAACCATACACTTAACCTGGCAGAAAGGGTCCAGCTTCTGTGCTGGGATAAATTAGCAGGACTGTCTTGCAAGCAGCGGGACCGCTGCGTGTTGCGTCATCTTCTCCTTTGCCCTCTTGACATGTTTTCTTTATAAAAATACGTATTTGTCAAAAAAGCAGCTTCTCTGTTCGACACTATTGGGTTGATAATTGAGTCCTGCCAAAGGCGTTGACACTGGCTGTGGACCCAAGGATTTGTCAGTGTTGTCCCAGCTCATGTGGCCCCGTTCAGCTTGAGTTGTTTTCCTTTCTTTAGCAGAAAATGGTTCGCTAATTGTCAAAGGGAGGGGGGTTGTGGTGATCTCAGGTGCTGCCAGTGTCAGAGCTGCTCCAGATACTCCATTTCCTGGCTTTGCTCACCCCCAGGAGTCCTTCCTGCCCAGCCAAGGGTGGTTGGGCCGGTGGGAGATGTGGGCTGCTGTGTGCCCTCCTCTCCAGTCCTATCTGCTCTGGGAGTGATTCCCATGGAAGACACACACAGCCTGCAGCTGGGGAACATTCTGAACAGGATTTCTTCTAGCAAGAGTCATCACCAGCCAGGAGAGCCAGGCAGGGTTGGTGCTGATGCTGCTGGTGGGATGGACCTTGACCCATTGGTGCCAGATGCGATCCGATGGTGGGAAGGTCTGTCTCAGCCGCTGCTGAGATGCCTGCAGGCTGCTCTGCCCCAGCACGTTTGCCCTTGGGAGAGCAGCACCGTGTCACGCAAGAATCATTGCTGTGTCGGGCACTGCTCCAGTGCGTGGAGAAGCTCCAGTCAATGTGCGGATGAACCAGCCAGCTGATTTTTTTCCATGTCAGGGTCGCGTTACATCAAGAAGTGAACATCCAGCAATTCCTGCAGGAGCAGCTATGGCTGCGCTTCTGCCGGCAGCGAAGAGCCAGTGTCTGGGTGCACAGTGGGGACAGGCAAGATGGGAGATGGGACCTACTGGTCCTCAGAAACGAAGAGAAGGTGGAAAATAGCCTGGAAGAGGGGGCAGAGGGAGGATAAATGGCGACAGTGGTAGAATTGCCTCTCCTGAAGCACTGTAATGGTCTCACAGCTTCTTCTCCCCTATCCCCGTACACCCTCCTGTTGCACATCTCTCCCTGGACGCAGCCGCATGTGTTAGCAGAGATAAAAGCGCTCTTCCTACGCGGGGCTCTTCTCCCCCAGTGTGCTTAATCGGGAGCCAATGTGGCAAACAGCCTTCCTGGGAGATGCCCTGGGCTCAGCTCCTCGCTCTCTCCCTGCCTCCTGCATTTTGCCTCGGCTCCTGCATTGCCCCGCGCCCCAGGGCTCCCCGCACGCCCCCGCAGCCATCACGTGCCTCTGATAAATGAGCTGCTTCTGCACCCTAAATTAATCACATTGTCATGCTGGCAGAGGATGAGGCAGCTGCGCTGAAATGCCTGAATCTCTGGCTAATTTATCACAGAGGCCGGTTGCAGAGCAGCGCCGCAGCTCCTGCTGCATGGGAACACTCCGGAGAGGTGGCTGGTGCTGGGGAGCTGCGAGGGCTGCACGCGAACGCCTCAAGAGGAGATCATCTCCTCCTTCCCGGAGCTCAGCCATTGATCTGTAGCCAGGAGAACCTGTAGCAGGAGGTTGCTCACGTCCAGGAGGGCTGATGCTGCTGGTGACAGCCTGGCTCCTCTGAGCTACCTCGGACCTGGCAGCTGATGTGTCCTCCTGCGCTGGAGGGTGCTCAGGAACCCAAAGCACGAGAGGAATGAGAAAAATTGACGTGAAGAAATTACTCCAGGACTTGTGAAACCGCAGTGTTCATGGATGGTGGAAGTGGGAGGCGCCCAGCCAGGCTGATGTATCCTGTTCGCTTAATTACTACAGCATCAGAAGAGAAGCAAAGCTTTCGTCGGTTACGTGCCCACAGCCTGCTATGGACTGGTACTGATGGGGAGGATCAGCTCCAAGGCCAGGGGTGCTCGGCTGTGTCAGCTCCTGGTGCCAGATGCTTGGGATTGGAGCTGATCATGGTGTTTGCTTCTGGTGTGGCCCAGGGGATATACGTCTTTTGGAGAACCACATCACCCTGCTTGCTCCTCTTCATTTCAGCATGGGTTTCGCTGGGCAGACCCTCTTTGCCTGGATCCATCCCTAGGACAGGCGCAGGTTCCTCCAATATGTTCACTCTCACTTGTCTTGTGGCAATTAATTAGTGATTCCAGACCAGACTTGGCTCCGGAGTGCTCGTTAACTAATTGGATGCCTTCCAGCAAGTCCCAGCAGTCCTTCCACGATGGGAAGGTCGCACGTTCCTTGTCTGCTCCCTGATTGCTTTGTCCCTTAGCAGTCGATGGGAGCACTGTGGAGGAGGTCCGCTGGGGCTGTTCTCCTGGAGCTCGCATGGGGCGGCTGACAGCCCGGCGGAGCTGGCTTCAGGATGCAAAATAACGGGTGGCAAAGCAAAGCACCGTGTGGATGCTCTGTATGGTGACTGATGGTGTACTTCAGCGGGCTCCGAGCTGGTGCAAGAGGCTGGAAACCTGCTGTGCCCACTGGTCTCCGAGGGTTTCACAACAACTCTCTGTGCAGATGTTGTCAGATGTGCGATTTTTTTCCTTGTGGCCCAGCAGAAATGCAGGGAAACTGTTGTGCTTTGTGATCTGAGGCTCTGTGTTGCCCACGTTTTGCTGTCATGGGGAGAAGCGGTCCCGTGTTTTTAGAGAAAAGAGGCTTTTATCAATAAATATTGAGCTGCTGGTGCTCCCAGCAGCTAGCCCAGACGAAACAGTGAATTGCTTTTTGTTAAAACTTTTAATCTTGACTCCTAAGGGCATGGGCTCCCTTCCACCACAGGCAGCTGGCTTTCAGACAAACACAGCGTTTTGGGGAGAGGGAAAGGCTGCTCTGAGTCTCCTTCTGACCTGCGTCAGCCCCGAGGGGTCTCTGGCCTCCAGGGCCCAGCGGTCGTGGGCAGCTGAGCACGAGGGGAAGCGCCATCCAAGCATCTCTGAGGCTCATGGGCAGCCCTTGCAGCCTGCTGCGCCGCCACTGGGGTTTCTTCCCTCCTCCGCATGCTTTAAAGCAATTTTGGGGGCTGTGCCTGTGACTCCATTTCCGAGCTCTCGGGAGAGGCAGGCGAGTGCATGGCTGTGAGCAGAAGACGTGTCTGACCTGATGTTCATCCTTGCTTTGACTCCCCCGAGTGTGATGTAGCCTTCGGTCAATGCAGAGGAAGAACTAGTGCTCTCTCTGCTCCGCCGTGTGCTCAGAGCGAGGTGCCGCTGCGTGGGAAAGGGCTCCCAGGGGTGGCACTGGTGCTGGGTGCTGGCGGTCAGTGTTGCTCAGCCTTGCTGAAGCCGACTGCTTCACCAGACTGCCTTATTCTGTTCATATTAACTTATTTTTTTGAAGTCAGAGCCACAGCCAAGGCTTTACTAAAACCCGAGGGAGACTGGCTCCTGCCACTGGTTGAGTGGAGATGCTGGGGAGGAGCCGGGGAGCAGCTGAGACATTACGCGGGGAGTCGGAGGTGCGTGGTGACGCCTGTGCAAGAAATTATTGAACAGCCTGGGAGCTAACAGCTCAGGCTGGCAAAGTGCATGTTGAGAGGGTGGCAGGCAGCTGGCCTCGGGCGTCTGACGGTGGAAAGCAGCCTTGCTGGGCAACTCCAGAGCTGCCTTTGTCTTGGTTGTTGGAGGTGGAACAGTGAGGATCAGTCGCAGGTCTCCATGAAGGGGCTGGGCTGCTGCTGGTGCTGGGACAAGGCAGGACCTGCTGCCGAAGCCCGGCCGGGGCAGCTATTGGGGGCCACACTCGGTGTTTGCCATCCCCTTGGCCAGGACTCAGAGTTCAGTTTCTGAAAGGACCTGCTCCCCAGAAATTGAACTGAGCTGTCTCTGCGGATTCCCAGGTACCAGCAGCTGGGGCAGCACTCAATGACCCGCTGTAGCAGGGCTAACACTGATGATTTTGCTGCTTGTCTTTTCCTAGGTGCAAATAACTGTGCGACAAATGGCGTCAGACTTAACTATCCGTTAACAGTCCGCTGTTTTCTGCTCTGTCAGTGTTTTGTCGGTGCCAGGGAGCTGGAAGCGCTTCTTTGAGCCCAGTCCGGCTCTGCGATTTTCCCCGTTGGTGCCAGGAGATGATGCTGAGCCGTTCCCCACTGGGCTTTGTAAAGCAGCTCCAAGGCAGGTCCATTGCATCTCCCATCCCTCTGGCTCTCGTAGGATCTGTGTGGATGCCACAGATTTTAGTGGCATCTTGCATTTTCCTCTGGCTGGGCACAAATGCCATTATTTCACCCTTGCACCGAGTGATGCAAACCCTCCTGCAGCCACCTTCTGGAGAGGGCTGTGCTGTGGAGCGCTCGCCTGGGCTCCTCTGAGCGCTGCCCGTGGGTGTTCAGCAAGGGTTGTGTTTCCCCAAGCAGAGCTGCAAATGCCAGCCCCCCCCTTCCCAGGGGGGCCGGTCCTGGCATGCTCCGAAGCCAGCTCAAGGGAGCTGGAATAACCTGATATGACTCTGCAGAGCCTGATTTCTAGTCCCTGTAATTAAACACCCAGCTGTTGAGATCTTTTATGTGTATTCAGATTGAAACTTGGCAGGCTTACGGCAGCAGAGAGCTGGATTCGGTGACCAGGAAGATCTATTGCGCTCTGAAAGCAAACTCTATTATAGCCCGGCCAGGCAGGGCAGGGATCTGAGCGTGCCAGAGATGCTTTTATGGGCTGAGCTGGTGAGATTGAGTGGGAGACTTTGATATTGCAGATAACCTGGGCCATGGGCAGGGCTGAGCGGGGCTTCCTTAGAGATGGGGTCTCCAGATACCAAAAGGAGTCCCCAGAGTCCCCCAGGGCACGTAGGGGCCTCACCTTAGGCAGTGGTCTTAGAGAGTGAAGAGGGTTCAGCTGCTGGAGACCTTCCAGGCAGCACTTTAGCTGAGCCAAAGCCCAACAGGCTCATGCTGGCAGATCTGGCAGGAGAAGATGGCTGCTCCCCTGCACCGAAGCCCTAAACTCCAGATTTGTCCGTCACTAGCGAGAATGCACTGAGAAGTAAATGTCACGTACAAAATTTATGGGAGAGACGCTTCGCTAGCCTCCTTTTTAAGGTTATACTAAAAATGAAACCACGTTTTTCCCCAAGGGGGAGCGGCAGGCTGTCACCGTAAAAAATGTCCCCGTGTGTCGCGGAGCGGCGTGTGTGTGCGTGCACACAGCGGGCCAGGGATCCAAAGGCAGGGCGGCAGCAAAGTCACTGCTCACGTGGCTCTTTAGCTGGGGAAAATCATTATTTTTATACGTGTATTTTTATATGGCAATTTCCTGGCTGCATGCGAAAAAAAATAAATAATAAAAAATCGGAGCGTTACACAAGCTCAGAACCGAGCTCCCCGTATAAAAACCTGGCGCATGACTTATTTATGCAACTGAAGCATAAACTGATGGGGGATGCAGGCAGGCGTCCCATGGATGGAGCAGCATCCCATCCATTCCATCCCATCCCGGCAGGCCTCACGAGTCCAGAGCCACGGGACTCACAGGAAAGGTTCAGCTGAGGTTAAGCAAGGGAGCAGTGCGGCTTTGACCGATGCTTTCCCTGCCAGCACCGAGTGGTGGGGCAGCAATTAGGGGTGCAGCTCTCCCCAGCCGCCCGTGTGCCGCGTGGCTGGACAGGGCTCCGTGGCTCGGTGACGTTCAGCAGCCCTGGCAGCAGAGCTAATGCGATTAAGGGCTTTTCTCACCCTCTGCTCAGTGCTCATTAACATTCCCCTTCTAAGGCGTTTATGAGCATTGCTTCATCTTGCTGCAGCTCTGGCTGGCGAAGAGAGGGGCTCATGGGGAGGGCTCCCCAAAGGTGCTGCCCAACCAGCGATGGGGCAGCAGAGGGAGGGGATGGGCTGGGGGAGCTGCTGTGCTGTGTCATGCCGTGCCATACTGTGCTGTGCCATGCTGTGCTGTGCTGCCAGCCGCAATGCTTCCACCAAGGAGTCCTCTTTATACTGGGGATTGAGAGCTTGGGAAGGCAGCTGTCCTGGTTGAGGGAGGGCGATGCTGCCTGTCTGGTAACCTGTGAATGGAGACCTACAAACAGCTTCCCTGTGGTGTCACAACCGTGTCCTCTGCGCAGGCAGGGAGAGAACCCAATTTTGGAAGCCTCCTTCCCAGCTCTCTCAACCCGGGACCGGGAGAAGTATTTTCGTTTGGTCGTACAAGTAGGTCTTTAGACATCTCTAAGTGGGCGCTTTGTAGCCTGCATGCAAAGAAAACCCTACTGTGCGCCACACAAAACCCTTCCCAGCAGCAAGCCTGAAGCTTTGCTCCTCTCTCTCTGCTCTGTGCTCTCCTTTATCTCCATGTCCCTGTCCAGCTCTCCTGGGGACGAAGACTGATCCGTGCCCAGTGTAGTTCACTTGCTGAAGATGCTTCTAGACTTCCGCCAGATAGGCAGTGCTGGTGGAGCCTTTTCATTCTGGGGGAAAACCAAGGAACAAAAAAGTACCTTTTTTTTTTTTTTAAATACAACATTTCAAGAGAAACATCCAACTGCTGCAAAAGGGGGTTTGGGTTGTGTCCCACTGCTCAGCTGTGGTCCCTTGTGCACTCATGGGGCACATGGAACTTCTCTCCAGCCCAGGGAGGTGAGGGCACGTGGAAAATGTGAGTAGGGCTTTGGGATGTTGCGTTGAATTGGAGCCAAACATTGTTGTCTTTTTAGTCACCTGAAATGTGTTGGTCTGCATTGAGGCAAAGCGGAACGGTGTTTGATGATTTTTTTTGAATACTTCAATTCTTCCACCAAGAAAACCTGAGTTTCGCATGGGGATCACATCTCCTGTTCAGCACCGGGTTGTTAATGGGCTGCTCAGCACTACAGAAGGCTGCTTTTCCAGGGGCAAATACCTGAAGGTTAACTGATTTCAGTATCTACCAAGATGCATCCTCTGATTCAGCCTTTTCCCTGCATCTTTGGGGCTTTTGTGCTTTTCTTTTCTCCCACACGGATCCTCCAGAGCCTCCCAAGACCTGGGCTCCTGCTGCAGCCTGAGCTGAGGAAGGCCTCTTCTCTCTAACCGCCTGCCTGTTTTCATGAAACCTCCAGGAATTTAATATCTTTGAGATTTCCAGCTGTCACTCACACGCTGTTGAATTTGACTGCAGAGTCGGAGAGTAATTAGGAGAGGCAGACAACACGTGGAGCACAGGATTGCACAAACCTTGTTTTCTTAGGGAAACCGTGCCCCCGAAAAATTAAAAATCCCCCACCTAACCCCCCTTCTTTTCAAATATTTTGCCTTGTTCTACGTTCAGGCAGCTGTTGACTGATGCAGGTAGCGAGCGTGGTGGTGACAGCGGGCAATGGGTGCTGCTGTGGGCAGGATGGGTGCTCTCGTCCCCGTGGTCCACGGGGGACATGGTGCCGAGTGCTCGGCACGGTGACTTTGGACCTTCTGCTGTGGCACAGCAGCAGCATCTCCAGCAGTTCTGCGCAATTAGAGGGCAGAGCCATCCTTTGTTTATAAAGGTTTTAATTGAAAGCACTAATTGTTAGCAGCCTGTTATACTGCACGTTAAGGTGAGGTGTTAGCAAACCAGCAGAACATCCGTTAGAAAACCTGTT
The DNA here is from genome assembly GCA_013389965.1 of Todus mexicanus. Classification (NCBI taxonomy): domain Eukaryota; kingdom Metazoa; phylum Chordata; class Aves; order Coraciiformes; family Todidae; genus Todus; species Todus mexicanus. The sequence goes on from WEIS01010677.1 coordinate 10,819, forward strand.
AAAATCGGAAATGGTGCTGCCATTAAAGGGACTTGGGCTGGGGGCCGAAGGCAGCGCCTAGCTCGGTGTCCTGCTCTGGGACACCTTGGTGGGCCAGGAGATCTGGTTGAAGCAGCCAGCAGCAGATTTGGAGGTGCTGCCTGGTTGCTTGGGGTGGTCTGTGTGACCCTGCGCCCTGTTTGCAAGGGGAACATCAATGTTGGGAGTAAAGGGTAGGCAGAGATGGGCTGTGGGAGCTACTGAGCCTGGTGCTATGGCAGGAGGAAGCATAAAAGCTGCTGCCAGAGGCATGTGGTGCTGCCTCGTGCTGTGGGCGGCAGCAGGCGGGAGGAGGAGGAGGGCCGCTGGTGGAGGCTGAAGCTCTGGGCCCCCTCGCTGCCCTCCAGGGTCCTGCTCAGCAATGGGACGTTTAGAGCAGCCCAGAGCCGCACAGCTGCCTGCTTGCGCCTACTTTTATTCCCTTCCCAGCTCCTTTCTCTCCCCGCTGGCGGGCGGCCCAGAGCCAGGCTTTTTATGCTTTTTTCTTTTTTGTCTTTTTCAACAAAAATAAATCTTTTATCTGTTGACTGTGAGACCGTGCTGGAAACAAAGCCCTGCAAATCTTGGGGGGGTTTTTTTATAGCCATCTCCAGCTCCGATTTGCAGCTTGGGCTGTGCCCAGAGTTGGCACCGGAGCTTAACCCTGGCTGGTGTGTGCCGGAGGCAGGGATGGGAACGCGGGGGCCCTGCCACCCCCATGGTACGGTGCTGTCTCCGTTCGCCTTGCAGAGAGCCTAGTGGGGAAGGTGAAGCCTGCGGATAGGAGGAGGGAGCCGTACGGCAAGGAAAACCAGCTCATTTGCCTTAATTATGACTGACTGTGACAACCCGCATCTTTAGTTTGAAAAGTATCTGTGAGGTACAGGCTGCTTCTCTCGAACGGGATAATTATGTTAATTAAAATGCTTTCTTTATAGCAGTTCTGATTAATAAAAACAGTTCCAGTGCTCTCTTTAAGCACGCTAACCTTCTGTTGTGCGGGAAAAGTGGCTTTTCTCAGCAATTTATGACTTTTAAAACAGATTACAGTGGGCCAGCCTGCTGCTTTCACGCCATAACGCTTCCTACCCGGGGGAGAGAGCGAGCAGCAGCCCCTGCTCCTGGGGAACAGACGGAGGCGAGCGCTCGGGCAGCAGCGCCGGAGCAGGCGGCAGCGTGTGCCCACCCGCGTGGGAGCCGCCGATGGGAGGGAGGCATCGGGGAGCTCGGAGAGAGTGCCAGGGAATAAAAATACCACTTATTTCTCTAATTGCTGTTTATTTCCTCTGCAAAGTATTGGGATAATTAACAAGCTCCCAATTAAGACAAAAAAAAAACCCCCACAAAAAACGGTGTGTAGGGGAAAAACAGGTGCTAGTGCCAAGAGAGCTGAGTTTGTGCCAGAGCCCGGTGAGGGGCAGGGGTGGTTGGTGCCCTTATTGAATGGGGCCCTTCGGGGACTCCAGGACTCTGGAGAATGTGGCAGTTCCCCAGCTCCTTGCTGGAGACCTTTACCAAGACGATGGTTGTGCTTCTAGAGGTTTTGAAGGTTGGGAGCTCACGTGACTCTTTGATTTGGCTAGTTGATGTCTCATCTTTTGGCTAGTTTGTGGTTCTTGAAGGGGTTTATTTCTTCAAACCTCCTGAGCATATTCTAGTGTGGGTTTGGAGAGTGGCTGAGCATCTACCACCCCCCTGTGATACAGTGACAAGCCAGGAGGGCTCAGTATCTCTGCAGGTAGCTCTGAAAGACTGCAACAGGCAGCTCAGCGCATCACTTATTGCTCATAAGGAGAGTAGGATTGCCACACGCTTGTCCACGAGACTCCCCAAGTCTTCTCCTTCAGCTGGTGCATTGGGAAAGTTGGTACCATCCTGCTGCCTTGGCCAGAGGGGCTCAGAGGAGCTTGGGGCTGTTCTGTCTTGCTCTTGGGAAAGAGGTAAAAGCGAGTGCTTGTCTCTGGTGCTGTGAAATATGGCATGTGAAAAGCCACCCTTGCCCCGAGAGCTGACAGCATTGGTTTGCCATCCAGCTGTGACCCCTGACGTAGAGCAGGCTGGCTGGGTGACTTCACTGGGTTCGCTCGACCCGGCTGAACTGCTGGCGGAGCGGGGAGAGGGGCTGCCCAAAAGCTCCTGAGTCACTGCCCCGTGCCACATGCACTGGGAAGCAGCTGTACAATAGGATTTCTGTGCCCCTCCAAACGGCTGTTGCTGGCACTGCCTCACCACATTGGTGTGCCCCTCAGTCTTGAAACCTCTCCTGTGCGCCCAGCAAGGCTTAACTGAGCTCATCCCTCGGGCTGGGAAGGCTCTGCCAGCCCCATGGCTGAAGGACTTTGGTTCCCCAATTGTTTCCTGTTGTCACTGCTTCCATCCCCTCCATCCCTCCTGTCCTTCCCAGCCACGCTCCTCCTCTCTTGCTGCGTTTGAAGTCTTTGAGGAAAGATTGGTGGAGAGATCCTTTTATGACCAAGTGACTCGCCTGGTTGATGAGGGGAAGGCTGTGTGTAATATACCTGGACTTCAGTAAGGCCTTTGACACTGTCTCCCATAGTAAACTCCCGGAGAAGCTCTCAGCCTGTGGCTTGGACAGGAACGTTCTGTGCTGGGTTAGGAACTGGCTGGGTGGCTGAGCCCAGAGAGTTGTGGTGAATGGCGTCACATCCAATTGGCGACCGATCACTAGTGGTGTCCCCCA
>WEIS01010679.1:0-10072 GCA_013389965.1 Todus mexicanus
AAAAAAAAAAAAGGTTTGCAATTCCCTAGCTGTCCATTGAAAACTCTGGCCCTCCCTTGTCTCTCCTTTCCCCTCCTAGATGCGGTAGGGACACACTTCTCTGCCCGTTCACATCTCGGTGTCGGCGGGGCTGTTCTGCCTGGCCGAGTGGCCGTTCTTGGAGGACGCTTGGCCAGTCCCGTTCTCCTGGGTCCCACCGTTGAGGTTCGGCTTGTCCTGCAGCTCCGCTTGCTCCTGGGCGGGCGTCATCAGCATCGTATTTCCCTGGCTACCGTTTTCCGTGTAATACGGATCTTCAGCCTAAACAGGTACATAAATAACAAAGGCAGCGTTAGGGCAGGGAAGGGGTTGACAGAATCCAGCCCTGATTGCAGGCAGCGGCTTGGCTGCCGGCGCTTCCTGGACGGGAGGTACAAACAACAGCCAACATGGGAACCTGCTCCCGGCGAGCAGAAGGGGAGCTGAGGGGCTGAACCACACTGCCCTGAGATGAAGCAAGAAAACCAGCCAGGAACTGCACTTTTTTTTTTTCCCCTCCTGGACCTGAAAAGAGAAGCCGTGAGGTTTGTTGTTTTTCCATAAGCAGGTTTTGGAGCTGATCCTGCCTTGGGTTTGCAAAGCCACCCCATGACAGACCACCTCTGCTCTACGCTTTGGCCACGTTAGACGCACCAGGGAATGAGAGCTGTGGAAATATTGCCTCTTTTTCTTTCCCTGTCCTTTTCTTTCAGCCTGGCATAGACACACCACTTGCAGCAAGTGCCAGCAGAAGTGCAGGACTGTGCTCCAGCAAATGCAAAGGACACGATGTGTGGCTTCTAACTGCTGTCACTCTCGATGCTCCATCCCTCTCCATCTGCCCCATGGCGGTAACTCCCCACGTGTCGGACAGTGGCAGACCTGTAGCAATGCTGGTGGTTGCAGGCTGTGGGTGGCAGTAGCCAGCTGGTAGCAGATAGCCCCCCTGTCTGCTCACCCAGCAGCATCCAGCATGCCCAGCAGGCTGCTTAGCTTCCCTCCTCCCCCATCACTTCACTTGGCCCTTTTGGTGGACACCAAGTCTGTGGCAGCGAGATGGGTGTGCTGGACACCTCTTACTAGGAACTGGATGGCCACTGCCGTGCGTTTACACTGGCAGCTCCCAGCCACAGAGTTACACTGCCCTTTGCTTGCTGCCAGCATCCAGGAGATGACACCTGGAGGTGGTGGGCTCCAGACTCCCTGTCTCTGATAAACACCCTTCTCATCTGTGTGCTTTGAGAGCATCCTCTCTGGCAATGGAATAACCTCATAGCTCCCCACGAGAGTTGATGGGGAAAGAGCTGGACCTGGCCTCACTGTACAGATGGAAAGTCACTGGTAGGGAAGGGTCCTCAGCAGCCAGCCTGCCTGGAAGGGGAGTGTGGAAATAGGGAATTTCCTCCTCTTTCTTTCTTAGTGTTTTTTATTGCCATTGCTTGTTAAGCAGGGGGGGAAATAGCCTTTATTAGAGCAGTGGTACAAGACAGACACGTAACTCAGACGCCGTGAATGGCAAGTTAAAGAAGTGTCACTTTTAATGACAAATCATAAGGTTTTGGTGTCTCTGCAGGGGTCTTGCTGGATGAATTCTTACTGCTGAGCAAAAATAAGTGTTAAACCTTGAAGTACGAGCGAGAGAGGGGCAGTTTACCCACAGGAGCAATCAGCTAAAAGTTCCATTCAAACAACACGAGAAGTTTCCCTTCACCCTGCGTGGTCCGGCCTCCCTGCTCCTGCTCTTCACCATGTCCAGACTGACCCAGCCCTGGCTCACATCACCCCGTGTGCCGCCTGAGCCGTCCCATCAAGCTGGGGACACTCAGAGACCAGGGGACCCGAGCTGCAGGGTGTGGAGCAACCCCCTCCTCTCCCACCCTGGCACCCCCTGGGCACTGCCGGGCTCCTCTCTACCGGCTGTTCTGCCATCGATAAGCACTAACCAGCCTCTCTCCCGCCGGGCTCCAGCTCCGCCGCTTCATCAGGTAATATCCAGCCAAGCCCAGGAAGGCCAGCAGCAGTCCAGATGTGACCAAGGCGATCAGGGTCTTCTGAGAAAAATCCTGGTGGTTCCTCACATTCCCCCGCTTAAGGGATTTGATTCCAAACTGGGGAAAAAAACCCAACAAAACAGCAAAGAGAGATGGGAGTCCAACAAACAGGAAACGTGTGCATCTGCTGAGCAGGCACCAGCCTCAGAACAATGCTGCTCTTCACCTCCTTGCTCAACTGCACGTAAACAAACTGCGCTTTGCTGCCCAAGCTCCTGAGCTTTGCCCTTGCCCTGTGAGCTCTCACGTCCTCGTGGTCTCATTTCCATCCTCGAGTCTTCTGGTTCCCTTGGATCAGAGTGTTCCTGAGCTTTAGAGCGTGCACCTGCGTGGCTAAAGGGTCCCCGTGCAGCTCCTTGGCTGCCCTTTCTCCAGGCACCTGGAGAGCAGCTTTGCACGCCGGTGGCAGCCTCCCAGGAGTGTCATGAGGAGGAATCCATAATGTCAGGGCGGCGCTTTGAACAAGCAGAGAGCCAATTGCATCCTAAGAGTTATTGCTGGGACCTAGGCCTTTCTTAAGAAAACACTGCAGAGTTTTTATAGTCAATATTTCGAGCATTTCTGCCTTCACTGCTCTGACAGTTCTCCGCTGAATGTCTGGTGGTTGGCTCCAACCATCTCACGTGCCAAGGCTCAACAGATACCTCCGAGATGGAGGCAGGTTCAGGTCTCGGCCACCTGCCCCAGCCTTAACTGCTCAGCTCAAAAAGCCCCTTTCTCCAGCCCCTCAGGCCACCCACTTTTTCCAGCTGAATTTGCTCAAGGAATTTACCTTTTCCCAGTGAGACTCCTGGAGCACGTCCGTGGCGGGATCTGCAAGATTTCAACCAGGAGAGGCACGTTACGCAGAGGCTCCCACTGCAGCTCCCGTCAGCACAGCCTCTCCCCGCAGCCTCCCCTCTCCCGTTGCCCACATCAAGCTCATTATCCAGCCAGAGGAGCGAGCTCCACTGACCTCTCTCTCCGACGAGGATGAGGAGCAGACAGTCTCGGTCCACCTCAGATTTAGCGAGTTTAATCTGGCAGGGGGAAGGGACGAGATGAGCGCTCTCCTCACATATTGCGTTCCATAAGTCCGAGCCTTTCGTCTCTAAAAAATGTCTCTGCAAGATTTTTCAAACAAACAGCCGTTAAACCAACCAAATCGACTAATTCTCCATCTGGTGACACTGCTGGTAACGTCGAGCATCCACCCTCCGTGCTTTCGGTGGCTCAGCAGTGCCGTGCGAAGCTGAGCAGGAGCAAGAAAAAGTGACACATGGTACTGGTGCTTTGGGCCCCCCTAGCAGCACCCAGAAGATGGAGATGCTTCTTTCTTGCTTCTTAACTCAATGCAAATAAATTAAACGCAGATATTATTAGCCGCTCTTGCAAACGACGTTTAAACAAAGCTAAATTTAGGGTCAGGATTGCACGGCAAGTCCCTTGGATTTTTGAACGGGCAGAGCCGCCTGAAGAGCCCTATTGTTTCGGAGTCCCAGGCAGGGGCTGGGAAAGGAGGGAAATAACAAAGAAGCATTGAGCCTTCCTGTTTAGGAAATGTCTTCAGTGTTTTTGTGAGGTTGCTGATCAAAGGCTAGGCAAAAAAATACAAATTTCTCACATTTTAGAGCGAACTGGCTCTTGGGTGGAAGAGGAAGAGGAGAGAGGAGCTGCAGCCTTTCCCTTCTGCTGGCCAATTTCTGTGTAGACAGGACAGGCTTTCTCCTTGGGGCTATTTTCAGCCACAGTCAGGCTTGGAGACAGAGCCCACAGTTGCTGAAAGACCTTATCAGCTTCCCTGACATCCTCCCAGCTGGGGACATCATCTGAGCTGTGGCCATGTCCAACCCTTGAGGCAGAGAGTGGCTTGGGCTGAATCCCCCGTCCTGTCCCTGCTCTTTGCTCGCTCCCCTGGAGGTACCCGCTGATGTGGGGCTGCAAAAGAGGAGAAAGCCCTCGTGTCTTGCAGCACTAGGCAGGGCCGGGCAGCTCAGCGCCCTCCTCTCCTTGCCTTAGAATCACCTTGGCACTGCGCTGGGACGGCCACAGCCTCTTAGCGTACGAAAACGCAGGAACTCATCCACGGGAGAATAACAAAAAAATCATTTTCAGCTGTTTCTATAGAGCTTGGCTCACGGTGAGAAAGGCCGAGATGGAACAAGAGCCCCAAGTGTGTATTTTCCTTTCTCTGCTGTGGAAAGAACTCATCGGAGTGTCAGAGTTTCCCTTTGCAATTAGCAGCGCTGGGTGCCAGCGTATTGCTCACTTGCTTTGGGAAAGGCCGGCAGGAAAGCGGGACACGGCGCGGGTCCCTCCTATCTGCTCTCCTCGCAGATGCTCTTATCTGGTTCCCAGGTTCAGCGGCTGCTGAGCCTGAGCTGGTTTTTCCCACTTGGCGATTGCTGAGGTGGAGGCAGGGGAGAGGTTCCTCTGCGGGGTCAGAGCTCCCAGAAAAACACGGTTGGAAGCGGGGCCGTTTGACTCATTTCACATGGTGCAGAGCATGTGCCGTTAGATCCAACTCTACAGGATATTCTGTGTACTATATATCTCCGTCTGTGTTTGTGCAGGTATGCGACCCATGCACAGAGACCAAATCCTGTGCCCAGGAGGTGCAGCTCCCACTAGATGGCATCTGTGATCAGAATCACGCCCTCCAAGAGGAGCTGCCATGTGAATTCTTGCTCAAGTGCAGCGCCTGCAAACAGGAGCGAGTCTCAGCACCATTTAATCGCCCATTTCCAGAGAAAAGGCAAGGACGAACTCACTCATGCTAAGCAGGAGGGCTGGCCAGCAGAGGTACAATAAATCCTTGTCGGTTCATACCCAGGGCATTGCCAAGTCTGCTGTGCCACAGCCCCAGCTCCATCTGCCCTCTGCTGCAGGTTGTACCTCCAGAGGGAAAGGTTTCTTGCCTCCCACCCACAACAGTGACTCGGCTGGACCCTCTGCTGCTTTTAGACGTGTCCCATTTTTTGTGCCCAAGGCCAAGGGCAGCTACAGCGAGCCTGGGATTCCCGCAGGAGCTGGGGCAGAGAGGGACACTGATCAGCCGCCCGCGCTCCTGCAGATGCCCTGATTTCTCTCCTAGGGCAGTTGGCAAGACAAAAAAAAAAAGCACTCGCCTTCCCGACAGGGAAGAGGAAGAAGAAGAACAAAGGCAATTTCCCGTGAAACGTGGTAGGAGATACTTTAGAAGCTGAACTGAGCCCAGATCTTAATCATTAAAAAAGAGGCTTTATGCAACCAGGAGGTTACATTTCCCCTGGGACTGCTGCGATCCCTTTGGGATCCTCCTGGGACTGCTGTGATCATCCCCACCTCTGTCAGTTTGGCACAGCTCAGATGCTCTGCTCTAGAGATCACAGTGTGAGCTCCCTGCCACAGATGGAACCCCCAGGTATGGTGGGTGCCCCATCGCTGTGAGCCTGAGAGCTCTGCAGGAACCTGCCCTCGGCTGTTCGCTTGCAGCCCCCTCCTCCTCCTCCATGCTCCCCCTCCCTTGGAGACATGTGGCTGCCCTGGGCTGTAACTCACGCAAGTGTTGGACTCGTTGAGCTGCAAGCAGATGGCTCCAGTGTCGCTCACTTCTTTGATATTGTGGCACGTGATGGGCTGGAAGGGAACAAACAGAGTGGTGGTATCAGTGACCTGCCAGGGGGTTGTGAGACATGCTCAGTCTCCTCGTGGCCCCCCCAGCCCGTGGTGCCCAGCCACATCTCACCTTTGGGCTGTCCCTGACTGTGTGCGGTGGTGGTGTGGTGGTGGCAGCCGAGGCAGGAGGATGCCCTGAGGTGGCAGGAGAGCTCATCAGAACTGCCGTGGACCACGGGGTTTCTGCCTTTGTGCTGAGTCGTGCTTCTGAGCTCTCGGTGGTGGAGACCTCTTGGCTCATGTGGTCTGGATCTGATGGGGTGCCCAGCAGCTGCGTGGGGGCTTGGCTGGGCTGGGGGCTTGTCCACTTGCTGCTGGTCCCCAGGGAGGTGGGGCTGGATGCCAGGGACCCGGCTGCAGCTTTAGTTTTGAAGAAATGCAATGAAAAGGAGACAAGAGAAAGCTGAAGTCCTCTCATATCAGTGCGTGGCATTGCGGTGACTGAAGTACAATATTGATTGGTCATAGCCAGCGGGACCAGAACGTGTATAAGAAATGCCCATTAGCCTTGCTTCAGCTGCCTAATTGGTACACGCGCCTCACAATCTGTTTACAAGGGGCTGATTTCCTGGGCACACGCTGCACCACAGCCAGGATGCCACCGCCTGACCTGCCTGCATCGCTCTCTTCTCCCCCTTCACCCAGAGCCCTCAAAAGAGACGCACTGATTTCAGACAGCGTGAGAGAAAGGCACCGTACATCAGTGCAAGGTTCCTTGTTTTTGAAGCCCTTCCGAGCCCTGGCCTTTTAGCTGAAAGCTGATGCTGAGCAAAGAGTAAGTATATGTCCGGATAAAAGCTTAATGAGCGTTTGGTCCCATCATCTCTTGGCTGTTTTGAAAAGGATGGGTCTAAGCTGCCCATCCTGAAGGCAGAGGCATTCGGTTGCCCCACGTGGGACTTTTTGGATAGGATTAAAGCTTTTGACCGTTCCATCAGGCTCTTTTTTGAGAGCACAACCCATGCACCCACTGTGCGGGCTCTCAGGGCAAGCCTGTGCACTTACTACATCTGGTTATTAACGCAAATGCTACCAGGAATCATGGGGGGAGCAGTTACCAGGCATCTCTGACGTCAGCTCAGCACTGCTGGGGGCTCCAGAGGTTCTGGGGGCTCCGGAGGTTCCAGGGGCTCCCGAAGCTGCTGCGCTGCTGGTGTCTTTAGTCTCTGTGGCTGCCAGTGTGGGGGTGTCTGTTGGGCTCCCCGAAGCGGTACCTGGAGGCAGAGGAAGGTGTTAGGAGCTGCCGTCCCCCCAGCCCAGCTCCTCCACCCTGCCTGCCCCCGAAGGTCCCTGCGGGCAGGGCAGGGGGAGCTGCTTTCACAAATTCACCACCTTCTTGCCCCCAAAACATCAGGCTGCCCGAGAGCTCGTAGAGAAGAAGCTCAGAGACTAAACATTTCAGCTGGATGAGTAGCAGACTTGGGGGCAGCCCCTGCAGAGGCTGCGGGGCTCTCGGGGTGGTGCTGGAGGAGGAAAGGCTCCTTTCTGCCCTCATCCTGCTCGATCCTCGGGCTTACTGAGGGATGCACAAAGCTCTGCACAAAGCTGGATTTCATAGTAGTTTGGGTTTATAATCCTTGGAGGAAAGACTCAGGCCTTGGAAGAGCTCACTCGTGCGCCTCAGGAAAAATAAGTTGGATTTGGAGTTGCAGGCACAATCTCAAAGTAAATAGAAACATTCCCACTGGCTTGGGCTCAGCTCTGACTCATGAGCAGAAACATCTTTGGAGGTAGAGCAGAATGTTTGGAGAAAGGGTTGCTGCTCTAACTTAAAGTTTATATATTGCTTCCTGATATGTTACAAAGATGACACTTCCAGCTTTCCCTTCTGAAATGAACTATATGAGTCAGTTAAGATGCATTTCTTCCTGTTTTTTAACCTTTTATATTCTTAAGATCTATCTCCACTTCTAACAAACAGCTTCAGTCTCCACTCCAGGGCTGTTGCTCTTTAAGATTCTTATCGGACACCAAAGAGAAAATCATACAAAATAAGTTATTTCATTTGTCTTTCTGCCCAGGGGAGCCCGAGCTCCAAGAAAAGTTACTTCATCCCTTCAAACGACTCATTGAGCTGGAGCAGCACTAACAGGTCCTGCTCAGCCGCCCGGCGCCGGCATTTGGGGCATCATCCACCACCGCTCCAACACACCCCCATTGTGCACGGCAGGATCCGGCACTTCAGCGTTGTCCTGGCAGGGATTCTTCTCCATTGGGATGTCAGCACTTTGCTGGGTCAGGTCCAGAGAATCTGGACGGTTTATGAAAAGCAAAGACTGAGATCACCGACGTTTATTTTGGCAGTGGGTGGCAGCAGGCAGAGCTGCTTGGCTGCTCCTGCAGCCGCTGGGTGGTTGTACTGGAAGGTGCTGAGCAGAGAGCACATCCCAGTCTGGTCCCACGGGGTTGCTTGCACTGGTGCATCCCATCCCATTGTATCTCATGCCATTGCATCTCATCTCATCCTATCCCATCTTATCTCATTTCATGTCATCTCATCCCATCCTGGTCTATCCCATTCCATCCCATCCCATCCCGGCTGCAGCTGCTCCAGGCGTGGGAGCACCGGGGGAGGCGGGGGCCCTGCCGAGGTCTCGATGCAGGTGCCTGGATCTGGGACTTAGGTTCTGGCACAGGTTTTATTTAAGGGAGGAGTTTCTTCTCTCCGAGACAGTTCAGTTCCAGCTGGTTAAATCACCAAGTTTTTCAGATGAATTTTAACAAATCAAAAGCAGGAGCCATGACTGCGTGCCCAGAAGAATGAGTAACTCGCAGTTAAAGCCACGCTTTGCACAGAGCTTTGTGTTTGCATGGACATGAGCAGGAAACTTTACATCACCAGAACAATGCAGCGCCTGGACTTGACCTCCCCAAGTGCCACAGCCACCCAAGCACCTTTGAACTGTTCCAGATGTTTGCAAAGCACCAGAGGTATTTCTAATCAAACTCCTTTCACCACCGAACATCGTAAACTGAAGCCTGGCTTATTGCTCAGCGTAAGCTGTGCACAGGATTTCTCCCCTCTACTGGGGCATTCGCAGGCGCTTTTATAGAAAACACGGCTAAGTTTTTTGAAACCTTAGGACTCATGAGATAAAGAATGATCTAAATGTGGGCTGGATAATCCTAGCTGAAGTGGGTCGTTTATTGCACCACACATTTGTACTAGCTTTGCTAAACCTTGTCAGCTCATTAGTATTAAGGGTCTGAGAGTTTATTAACCTCAGCGAGATTCTCACCTGGCAGCGGCAGAGAGCCAACCGAAACCTGCCCCTCGTTATGCCCTCTGTATTTATCCACCTCGCTTTGAAACAGTCAATGCCTCTGATTTTTCGAAGATAGTTTAATAATGGGGCTTAAGAAGTGTCTCAGCTGAAATCAAATTCAAACATAAATGCTAAAGTAGCTGAGCTGGAACAACACACCCCTGAGCCCTAAACCAGGAGCACAGAAGGGAAAACTCTGCAGTGACCAAGGCTCGGGAAGCACAACAGAAGTTTCCATCACTCGAGCCCTACTCTGCACCCGCCGCAACTTAAACATGACGGTTTCTCCCCTGCACATCCATCCCTGGAAGGTGCAATCCCAGGGGATTCCCAGACAGGAATCGCAGCTCCTGGGGTGATTCTGGCCAAAACATGAACCTCTTGGTGAACCTTTCACCAAACCTTTTGCTAACTCTGTCCCTACTTCAGCGCTCTGACACAGAAACCCTGCGCTGGGAGAGTTTCTCAAACTCTTCTGGATGTTTAACAAAGCCTTTTTCCAAGGGAAGGGGCTACAGCAAAGTGCTGCGGGTGACCCGGCACCGTGATACCACCGGTACCAGCTCCTGGAGAAGAGGAGGGTGAGGAACCGTGGGATGTGGAGCTCGGAAGCAGCATCCAGCCCAGGCTTCCCGCAGCAGCTCCTCCGAGAGCTCCAGCTGCATTACTCATCCCTTCCCAGCTTTGCTGCTCGCAGCCATGTGGCAGGAATTCAAGCGGGTGGAGCCCTCTTCCCTCTGGAAATATCTGATAAAAATCCCTTCCCTCCCCCTTTTCCTTCTCCCAGGCAGGATATGGGTGTGGGGCCGCAGTCACGCAGGGCAGGGGGCTGCGGGGAGCCCCCCGAGCCCAGCCCCAGCTGCTGGACCAAGGCTTGCCCTGGGCCTGGGGCCTCTGCGGCATCTGGGAGCTGCTGGGGAGCCCAGCACCATCCTGGGGACCAAGGCTGCTCCTGGCTTGAGCAGTTACGATGTGCAGCCCTCTAAAGGACGTTAAACTCAAGTGGGTGTGAATTCTTAAGCTCCTTTTTCTTTCCCTGATTTTCAGAACTTTTCTAGGTCTTACAAAGAAAAAAAAAATGAGGGAAAGAAAAAGTGTTGG
>WEIS01010681.1:0-13617 GCA_013389965.1 Todus mexicanus
AACCCCTACAATTCTGTGATTCTTGTCACTAAATATGTAACACTGTTCCTAGATTATTGCTACTGGCAAAGTTCAGGCTGCTGTTTCTTCTGGTTTTGATGTAATATACTTCTTTTGCAAACCATCAGAATCCTCCTCTGAAAATCAACAACATACTGTTTTTACCATTTATTTATTTACTTATTCCATTAGGTAAAACTCTTTAACTAAATATGTTGATTGGTGAGGCTTTGAATGTGGGAAATTGTATGTCGAGTCACTAAACTTTATGACACGGGATAAAATAGAGCAGAAGTTAATTCTTCCAAAGGGTCTAACGGGCATCATACTTTTTTGATCTCTTTTGGCACTGTGAGAAGGACAGCAAATAGCAGAGACAAAACTAAGCTAGTGATAATGATCTTGACAAGAATGGTGCAATCTTGAATTTACAATGTTAAGGCTGAAATTTAGTAAATTCTCTCAGACACTGAACACTACAGATGATTAAGTACTCCTTCCTCTTACAGTAAGTTATTGAAAAGGTGAAGGGATTGTAATATACTTGACAAAGAGACATCTGAATGCACCTAGCTGTAGTAGTTATATATTCCCAGATTGTCTTTATCCGTATGCCTATAATCGCCTACAAATTTGTTAGAACAAATAATTCAACTCCCAAAGATGCTTACGCTCGGTATGTGTTTAAATATAGTTATATCTGAGAAGGGCTTCAGCCTAATTCTTTGCAGAGAGGTCATCAGGACATTTCAGATTAGTTTCTGTTATAAAATTATGTTTTTATACTTTCCTTAATTCCTGTAACATCTACCTTTATGACATAGCTTTCCACACTTGAGAGAGTATTTGGATTCAGCAGAATCCTTTCAGCTGCCTTTGGGCTATAAAAAGTCCTATTTAAATATATGAAGTAAATCCTACTTACTTGTCCAGATTGGACAAAAGGGAAATGTTTCAAATCAAACCAAGTTTTAAACTTCAAATTGTTCAAGTACAATAGCTCATAATGAGCAGCTGAATCAATCTGAAAAGATTTAAGGAAGTGTTCACATCATCCAGTCTTAGGCAGCGGATATGATCAACCTATTACCCAAACTCTTCCTATTGTCAGGCTCCCCAGAGAGCTCTTATTTACGTGGTCTGAATCACCTCTAGGAAAAAGCTGTTTCTCTTTCCACTGGCTATTGGCAAGAACTGAGAGAGAATAGTTTAAATTAGATGGTTAAAACTGAGTGATATGAATACCCTCTTTCATTGCAGGGCAGAGATATTGTCAGTTTTTAAAAGTGTGCCTAATATGTGCGTGAAGTGAAACTGGTCATCCTTTTCCAAGGTTTTACAGAGATCATGTAGCATGTCAGAACAATGTGGAGGGCACAGAGACCATTCAGACCATACTGGATTCAGCAATATATCGTTGTTTAAAAATGTTGTTCAGTTAGCTATTCTGATACATTTACAACGTAAGTATGTCATCACTATTCTTGAGGGGTGTCCATCAGAGCTGGGCTTGCCAGTGAGGCGAAGAAGCTCAGCTCTCCATCCCTCATCATACTGTCTATAATTGCATTGCTCACTTGACTTCCTATGGTGAAGTAGTCCTGCAGCCTTTTCTTTATTTTGAGGGTTCCTGTGGCCATGGTACCTTTTAAAAATAATTTCCCCCCTTAGACACTATCCAGCGTTTCTCATTCATTGAGTTCGTGTGATGTTTGTCATGGGTTGTTTAGCTTGTGGCAATCGTGGACGTGCTGTTAAAAAATTGTCTGTTGCGGTCAATTTGAGCTGAAGAAACTTGAAAAGCAACAAAATGCAATACTGTTGCTTTAAAGGTCTATGTAGGGAAGAATGTATTTTCCCCCTTGTAGGGAAGAATATGTTTTCAGTCATGATTTCTACCATGAGGCAAGAAATCTTGATTGAACTATTTCTTGGTTTTATTCTTGCGTCATTGTTTTACTTCAGAAATACTTGACTGCTATTTGTTGTTAACTAGAGAGTCATGTTGATTTGCAACAATATGCAAACTGCAGATGAATCATAGACACTGCTGCTCCTTAACATTTTATCTTTAAAATGTCAAACGACGTTTCTTGTTTATTGTGTGATACTTTCACTTATTCTTTGTGTTAAACTATTGTGAATGGAAATGGATTTTTAAAAAATTTAAGTTCTATTTCACTGTATAAAATACATCTTTTAAAGCCTTTTATTAATGAAATAAAATAGCTTTAAATAGATGTGACATATTTTTCAATTAAAATATTTTGCAGTTTGAGTTAAACAAGATGCTTACGGTTAAATTTCCTCAAGACTTGTGGGTTGCCCCTGGCTGAATGTCAGATGCCCACCAAAGCTACTCTATCAGTTCCTTTGTGCTGAGGATGTTTGAAAAACAGCTCAAAGAGACCAAAGGAATTTTGCCACAATAGTCTAAGGCACAAACGCAACTCCTCAAGCAGGTAATTGAAATTGATTTAATGTGAAATCAATTGAATAGGTTTGATTCCTGTTGAAATCAAGGAGACTGCAGAAAAGACTAACAATTAACTGCTAGAGTCAGGGTGCCAAATCTTGTGCAAATAATTACTAGCTGTACAAATAGAGAAATTTTTTCTTGTATTAGGAAAGAATGTTCATGTACATTTTTTCATTTTGAATGCAGAAACTTATACAGAAAATATGCTTCTTTTGGATGAACTAAGACAAAAAAAGGTAGAGTTTTAAATGTGAGTGCAGCTGCAAAAAACAAGATAAGACACTCCATAGTTCTTACCAATTTGAACATCTAAGTTCAGACTTTTTAATGATTGCACTCTGAATATAATGAAATTGCTGTAAAGGTGTGTAAGTGATTCCCCAGACTGGCGGGGGATAATGCCTCTTACAGCGTGTGTTTGTGTGTATGCGTAACTGTCACGGGTAATTATCATTGTAACTCTTCTCTTGCATCAGAAGTGATTTTCAGGGAGGATGCAGAGCTGGTTTGCCACTAGATGTTGCTCTAAGACAGCATCTACCAAAAGAACCCTAAAAACATGCAGTCTCTAATATTTGCATCTATCATCACAATTATCTTTAAAAATAATTCATAGATCAAATCTTAAGCTTTTGAAACAGTTTTTTTTAAAAAAAGAGAGGGGAAAAAGCATCATGAACTGCTATTAAATCTTGCAGTATCAGAGCTACTGCATTTCCGAGAACAGAGTACGAATAAGAATACTATTTTATCAGAAACCTTTGGTTTTATAAGACTCTCTTATCTATTTCTTGAAGTGCTTTCTGTTAAGTAAATTCACATCCTTTAAAAAAGCAAAGTATAAATTCCTTAAGTCTTTCTATTCCAAAGTCTGCGGTTCATGCCTGTTTGGGGTCAGTGGTTAAATGAGTTTGCTGGTCTTGACTGAAATATCATAGATGCTTCGTGCTATTTAGCTAACTTCATCTTGGTTTACGGACACTTACAAGTTAAACAGAAGAAATGCTAATTAGGTCAATATGGAAATAAATCTGCAGAGCTGTAAGAAGATGCTCGCACAGTGTCTACTGAAGCAGGTGTGGTTTTAGTCTAGGCTTGCAGTATTTCACTTGCAGAAACAGATTAATAAAGGAGAAGGAAAAACCTTTGAGAAGTAGAGAATTTGCTCTTATGGGAATCAGCGAAGGTTGAGACCAAGGTCCTTAGTAAGATAACACAGAATGGGAGGAGATGTGTGTGGATTTTTTCAGGGTAACCGGCTAAAATGGCAGCAGAGCAGATGACACAGTTAGGTTTTCCCTGGAGTGAATATTCAGTTTTGCGTTGACCTCCCTGAACAGTCCCGTGTTTGCTTAGCTTTGAGTAGTCACATTATTTAGATTTTCAAAATTTTCTCATTTATACTTGATTCACCCAGCTGAGCAGCATACAGATATGCTAAACATCAAAGACCGGTTAGTTTTGGAGAAAATGTTGGTAATTCACTGATTAAATATGAAGTGGGCATTGAGAGATCATTAACACTGTGAAATGGATTTCTGACATTTTTAAAAAGCAGCATGTACCCTTGTATTTAGCTCTGTGGTGGGTCTTAAATGAATAAAGTATTTGCTGATAATTCTCTTTTTGCATTTGGAGGTGATATATTCTCCCAGTTATGCATTACAGGAAATGGTTGAAATTAGTTTTCATTAGTTCATTTATATTATACTCCTCTGCAAGATTGAAGCTTGACCTCATTATACCATCAAAATCTGTCAAGCCTCTTTTTTAAGCCAAGCAATTACAAATATGTAATTTTTAAAAGAATTTCAGTAAACTATCATTAAAATATAAACCCTTTTAAGGCCTTTTATACATTGCTGTCCATGTATAGCAAAACATTTTAAAACTCGTCATATCTATTCCACAATAGCTTTTCAATCTATATAGTATATAGAAATACTGTATACTATATTAAGGGTTTAAAGTTACCTTCTATACATCTGCTTGTTCTTCCTTTTCCTTGCTACACAGGCAGACACACACATGCGCACACACACAGGACCATATACCAAGTTAGGAGCTAATAAAGATGTCAGCCACTGCACTCCATTATGAGCTGTGACACATTACACAAAGCACCCTGCCTACTCCTGATATTGTCATTTTCTGTAAGTGCTAGGTTCTCTTCTGTTTTGATTAGCTGATGCATCAACACCCTGCACCCAAGAAGAGATTCAATGAAGTCAATTAATTAGGCAGCGAGGAAGCAGGAGAACGGGAGCTGTCTAGGGCCACAATCATGCTCAGCTTGCGTTATTCTGCTTCCCAAAGCCTAATTATCATGCTTGTTTTGGGGGAGTTAACAGAGGCAAGGAGGAATACTGAGGTTCTCGGCTGCTTGCAGGACTTTTGTACCAGGATTTGTTTAGATAACGCAGTGGAGCAGCAGGACAAATGCCTCCTGAGACCGCTGCCAGCCACTACAGCATGCAAGAGGATGGGGAGGAGGGAGGCAAGGGCTGCCTGCAAGCAAACCCAGCCAAGGGAGAGTCATGCCCCATTTTCCAGAGAAGCAGTAAAAACCATTAAGGACATTTCTCCATCTGCTCAGCTATTACATATCAAGACAATGTCTGAATTTTCAGCAGATATATAAAGCTACTGTTTTTGAGATTTATTTCTGGCTGGTAAAAATAGTTTTGTCTTCTTTTGGGCTGAGTGTGTTAAATGGCTTTCTTGTTTTTGTGATTCACTAAGAGTGTCATTCTTTACAGACATAATGTGCATATTGCCAACATTATTCCAAAAAATAGATGGCCCACGGCCACCTTTGGGGAATTCTCTAAATGGAAGAATCAGAAATTATCATCTCACGCTGAGTGTTGAAGCACTCTGTTTGCATGCTGAGAGTGCTGAAGGAGAACCTGGAACAGTCCCTGTGCATGTATTTACACAACAGACTATCGCTGCTAGGAGTTGTCAGCCCAGTGATTCAATACCGTTCACTCTTAAGAGCCTTCAGTGTGCATTTACGTACCAGAGTTTGCATTGCAAAGGGCCTGTAAATGTGCACCGCTCATGGGAGGAGATCAGTACCCCCTCAGCTTTCCTGCAGGAGCATGGATACACTTTCGCTTTCTTCAACAATTTCCTTCTCACAGCAGTGGGAGCAAAACGGTTTGGTGAAAATACTTTCTCCTTTGAAATCTGAATGCAGCAGAAAGAGTATGTGCTGCCATGTGTTATATCTGCACCTCAGAAATATTTGAGTAGTTTTCCCCTTCTTTCCTCCTTTCAAACGAGAAGTCCTTTGGACAGCATGGAGGCATAGGATGGATGGAGGTGCCATGGATTAGTCATATGTAAGGTACTCTAAAATGACTTCTGAAAAATACTTTCAGATTCTTTCCCCCCCCCTTGTTGCTTCCCCTGTTGTGCAGGAAGGGAAGGGGAAGCAGCACAGTAGGGGCTGCACAGGGGCTTGTCCTGGAGGGTCTACCTCCTGTGGAGCAGCTGGCATGAGGCAAGTGGTCATGAACCTCCTCTGTCCGCAAACATCTCGAGTAACAGCAGAGTGGGGCAGGCCATGGGAGCTGTAGGAACCTTGCACATCTCTCTGAAATGGTGCTCATGTGGGGCGGGTGCGCACACTGCTCTGGCTCTGCCTGGTTTGTACTGAAGGGTCGCTACCTCTGCAGGGATGCAAGAGGTCTCACTGTGTGCCTTGTCTCATCCTCTATAAAATCAGAAGATGGGACAGGATAAAGACATCTGACAATCTTCTGTGTAAGATCCAGAGGTTGGTATGGTGTCGTGGAGCACAAATGGTGAGCTGGGGAGGGCGTAAGATGTTTGAAGAACACACAAGGAAATTTACTCAGGTCCCCTGATCCTGCTGCCACCATGAGGTGTGGCTTGGATGTGCTTTTCTGAAACTTGTGTTAGGAGACTGCTGCCACACAGGGATGGGGCACTAGCAATATATTATTTAAATTAAAATGGGGTATTCTTTTTGACAACACCTAATTCTGGAGGCAGTTTTTCAATGGTACCAATGCTAGAAGTTAAACTGCATAATTTATGTAGAATCTACATAAATTTTTGTGTTTGGAGAATGGCTTGATGTCTTAAACATAAAGCTAGATGGGAAATTAGGTAGTTCGTCTTCACTGCTCTGCGTTCCGTGGTGTGTGTATGGTCATAGACACAGTAATGCATCCATGGCATTTTCTGGTGAGACTTACCTAACATTCTCTGAAGTTTTGCATGAATAGAGCTTCTTTTATAGCATTTTAAAAACTAAAAATTAGAATTTAGAAATTCACCCATCACTACCAGTTTGTATTATCCGTAGGAAGATATTCTGTGCTCCAGGCATTCATCAGTTACGAAGAAGGATAGGCCCACCACGTAAATAAAGTAAATCCATCTCATTTTACACGGGTGGCCAAACAACCATCTTATGATAACTCTCAATCACTGCCAAAGTGGATCAGCCTCAAACCATGGAAGAAAAAGAAAGTTTCTTTCTCTTTAGTTTCTTTAGGTCTGCATTGCAGAAGTCTGAAATTGGCTTGCAAATACAACCGTATTGTTGTATGCTGTAACCCACAGCTCTGTTTGTACTGACATGTGTCCAGTGCTCTGCTGTAATTCCTAACTGCAGTGGGAGTATCAAAGTTTGATTGCAGCCTTAGCCCTGACTTTACTGTCATTGTTGATTTTCATCACAGCTGCAGTGCAGATTTTTAAAAAGCACAACACTGTATGCTTTATAGTTAATGCTGTCTTCAGCTTGTTCTTTATTGGTACTAGCAACAGTTTAAGGTAAAGTAAAACAAAAATAACAATAAATAATTTGGTGGCATTTGGAGGGGAATGAAAGCTTTTTCTTGGTCTAAACCCTTTCGCTGTTATAGAGCTTTAAGTGTACATATCTCAGACAGCAAATATATCCAATCTGAATGGTACCTCTAGGGCAGTGAAAACTGGTGAAAAGCACAGCAGTGGATTAAAATAGAGGTGCAATAAATATGCATTTAGTTATTTATTAGAAAATAAATTATATATTGACACAAGAAGTCACACTGTAATTTTCTGTTTGAAACATCACAGAAGTAAATCACTTTCTCTCTAAAGGGCAGCATGGAGCGTTGGTATTGCGTTTCTGTCCTGACATTTAACTCATTAGTATGCAGGTGCTCTCTCTGGGTTTCATGAAATAACTGTCTCCTTTCTCTGTGTTAACAGATAATCCAGCAAGTTTGCAGGCCAAATGGCTCTCTGAAAGTGAGCTCACAAAGCAATGAAAGAGACAGCATGCTGCCTGGGGAGAGTCCAGCACAGCTAGCCAGAAGGTATCAACAGCAGCATTAAAACCAAAAGATGGTTTGAAATATTTTGTAACCATGACTATAATTAATTGTAGGTAATGTTACAGTCTCTCATTATTATTCCCTTCCCTTAAAATCAACTTTATTGTTTTTTAACAACTGATCCATGGTAGATAGTGGTTAGCATTATGTATCTGAGCTCCTGGTTTACTAAACGTAATGAATTATTCTGCTTCGTGGGGAACCAACAATGCATTTGGTGTGTGAAATAAGTAATCCTTCACAGAGAACTGCAGGCACAGCAGGAACTCTTGTGACTCCACTTTGGGACTGAGCAGCAGACGAAATACTACAGCGAGAGGGGGCCTTGGTTCCTGCAGCTCTGTGAAGCTACCTTCCACTGGTGTAAGGACTAGAAGAAGAGCCTGTAGCTTTGTTGCTGAAAGGGTCTGGGCTCGGGTCTGGAACTAGCACGTAGCTCTCAGGCTGCAGGAACCCTGCACTGCCCTCTGATATCCCTGTGCCTCAGCTCTCCATCAGCTGCATGAATGTAATGTCATAGAATCATAGAATACTTTGGGTTGGAAGACACCTTTAAAGGCCATCTAGTCCAATCCCCTGGCAGTGAGCAAGGACATCTTTAACTAGATCAGGCTGCTCAGAGCCCCATCTAGCCTGACCCTGAATGATTTTAGGGACGGGCCATCTATCACCTCTCTGGGCAACCTGTTCCAGTGTTTCACCACCCTCATTGTAAAAAATTTCTTCCTTCTATCTAGTCTAAATCTGCCTTCTTTTAGCTAAAAAACATTACCCCTTGTCCTGTCACAACAGACCCTGCTAAAAAGGTGGTCTCCGTCTTTCTTATAAGTCCCCTTTAAGTATTGAAAGGCCACAATAAGGTCTCCCTGGAGATTTCTCCAGGCTGAACAAGTTCAACATTCTCAGCCCATTTCCTGTTCTTGTTGGGAGAGGTATCTTACTTAACACTCAGTGCTGCAAGGGCTGGATGTCAAGCTAGTCATCTGGGCTCTTCCTATATTCATAGGAGGAAGAGAGACATTCATCTCAGGTGAAAGAAGTGTTTAAGACAGTTTGGAGAAACGCCCCCTCTAAATACAAGGCTTTTTCTATTACTTTGAAGGGAGCCTAAGTAACTAGCTCAGGCTCCAGGCTGGTTTTTAAAATGATTGAAGTTAGGTGAGGCAATTCTACCTGCTGCATCTGCCTTTTTTGTAAAAATTGTCAGTCCTTAAGCTGAGGATTGTCTTCTGCTACCATAAGCATTGCTATATGTCTAACAAGGCAAAGTCATCATTGCAAATGGAGCCCCTACATGCAACTGTAGTATGAAGGATTGATAAAAAGACTCTTAGAGCTGCTGACTGATGTTTAGTACCTGACAACATCACCTTATACCCATATAAACAGTTGGGTAATGGAAGAAACTCTGGATATTAACCTAGCACAGGCTATGCAGCCAGACTCAGACACAAAATAATGCTTTGGCAGCTTAACAGGCTGCTTCATGTCTACTCACCAGTTCGTAATATCCTTGTGTTGATCTCATCCTCATCATCTTATACATGCTCATGTGAAAGGCGTGTGCAAAAATGGATGCCTTAGACTGATGCATAGTAACTTGTGAAACCACTGTGCCGCAGCTGACAGACAACCCCCACACTAGGTCTTTTTTTTACTTGGGTTTCATGCTGACGCTGGGGATTTGTCAAAATCTGCTGTGGTATAAAGATTTTTGCTAAATATGCAACGAACGTCAATGTGTAGGATATAGGAAATGGAGCAGAATGACTATTGTGAAAAACTTTAGCATCTGTTCGGTGGGTTTTCATGCACGATTTGGTAGTTAAAGGTTATCAGAAAAGTCAATACAAGTGCGCTCAGAAAACATAGCATCAGTTAAACCTCTTGACAGGTGCATTACAAAGCAACAGAAGATCATTCAAAGCTGACCGGCAAAATTCTGTTGCTCCTGGAGGTAGAAATGCCTTGTCATACTCCTGGGTTGCTTTATGAACCTACTGAACTGCTAAGCTGAAAGCCACTACTCTGCTCCCACATGGCAGGAGATGTGTTTGGAAAGGCATGCAGTGTCTTTCATCTCTGCAATGTGCCAGTTTGGCACTCTTTGAAAGCAGGTGAATGAACTGTGTTTTAAAATAGGATTTTTCCACTTGTAAAAGATGCCAGCTTGAGACTAATAGAAACGCAAGTCTTTTGCTTACCTATGGAATTTGCACAGCATGGGCACTGGCAATGCTCGCAGCACCCACATGGATATTTCTCAACTCTCATTAGATGGAAGCCAGAACAACAGGTATTTCAGAGTCCATTTCCATTCTCCTCAGCATGGATATTGTAAAGGTGTTAATGCTTTTTTCTCACAAGGAAATGCTAGGTGTTTGCAAAAGAGGGCCAAGATGTCCTTGCTGTGCAGCCCTGGAGGCCTGCTGGTTGCCTGCTTGCTGGGCACCCCAGTGTCCCTGTGCTTGGGATCCAGCACAGCTTCTCCAGATGCTCTGCACTGCATGAGGATGCCATAGTGCTCTCCCCTTCCATTATACTCTCACCTCCTGTTGCCAACCACCTTCCTTGTACACAGACATACTACATAGCATCCTATAGCCTGCTGTCCGCAGTCTCCAAGCCAGTGCAGATCAGATTCAGCCCCACAGGGCTCCTGATTGTCAGGGGTTTAAGTTTTCAGACCGCCTCTTGAGACAAACATGGTAGTTAGGAACAGGAGAAACATGCAGGCTGTTTCAGCTTGAGAGACGTAAATCTACTGTGCCTTACACAAGAAGAATGCACATATTTCTGAAACAATAAAACAGCCCACATATATGTGCAGTGCTGGATTCCTCCCGTTATTTCTGACTTTCACTCTCAGTTGAGAAGCATCCTACCTCCATATAATGCATCATGGTTCTTGTTTCTACTTCTGGCCTTTTCTCACTTTAATACAGCCAGGGAGATGTTCCTGTCTTACATGACCATCACAACCCTTTGTCAGGTGAGTGTCTAATTAGGTTTGCCAACTGTTAAAATGTCACAGCAGAGGATTTGTTCCTAGTCTGTTCTTTCTATTCCACTTGAAACGTTTTCTTCTTCCCTTCCTTAACTCTCTTATGTGAATGTAGAAGCAAAAGACCAAGAAGAAGGCAATCACTTCCAACATTCACACTGGGATTCATAAATGGCACTCAAATAGATTATCCCAAACATCTCAGTTGCACTTCAGGCCATTAAGCTCTCAGCAAAAAGATTTGTGTTCCTCCCATTTCAATCCCTTGACAGGTCCAATTGCCAGATGTAAAAGTTTCTAATTACATATTTAGAAAACTTTATAAACTGGTGGGATTACTGACCAGGAAAACAACACAGAAGAGGCCATAAGGTCCCCTCAGGAAGGAAAATCTTTATAAATAAGAATTCACTGTAAGAAAGAGCAAAATAGCCGCTACCTCAATCTGTGAATCAATGTGTTTCTGAGAAATTAAGGCCCTGAATCAGTAAAGTCTTTAAGAATATCTGTAAGTTTAAGTGACCCCTTTGACTTCAGTTATCAGTAGCTTGCTCAGTTGGCACTTTCTTTAATGAACTGAAATAACTTCATTTATTTAGAAACTTGAGTGTGATATGCTTCTGAAATATGGATTTTTGTATGATCTCTAAATTTCAAAGAAAAAGTGAATTTTTTTTTTTCTTATTTATTCAGATAATTGTGCTTGATAAAGTGTTTTGAACTAAGTGCATTAGCCAGTCTATTGCAGCTCATTTCATAGCATGGGAGTGCAAACAATAAGATGCAGACTGCCAAACCTCTAGTAATTAAATATAAGTAGAGCGGTCGTAATAAAGAGAAAGAAAACACTGGGTAAGTTTTCTGAAAAGGAAAAAGGTATAATTACTTCAGCCGAAGGGTAGCAATAACACAGACACTGACAAAATACAGGGATTTTATGTGTCTATTGACTGAGCCATTCACCAAAAAAAAGTCATTATCTTAGCAAATGCCACATTACATGATAGTAATCACACTACTGTACTGTACCTCTGAGATACAAAGCACCTTTTACTCCAAATCAAAGGCACTTTTCTGAATAGTTAAGAGAAGGCCTTTATGGTTCTGTGATGATATGGCCACATATTTTTCTTTTTGCTTTTCTAACATTTAAAGCTGCATTTTCACTCCTTTTATTGTCCCCAAATATTATGGGGTGTTTCTACTGGCTTTTGGCAAAGGAGCTGCAGGAAGTACAGAAACTTTTAATATGTCTAGCTGAAGCACATCTGACCACCTCTGTTCTGAATGATAAGCTTGAAATGTGAAATGAATAAAAAAGCTAAAAGTAAACTTATCTATAAAACCTAACTCTCTCTTTTTCCATCCATTCTTACTGTTAGCAAAGTGTCTGCTGCAGTAATGATAGGGAATGTCCATTTTAAGACTGAAGAAATTACCAGGCTGTGGAAGAAGGAGCTAATGAATGCTCATAAGTTGTCAAAATTTGTACCACTTGTGGATGACGACCACAGTATTATCGAGAGAAGCAGGGACATACAAGTTGTCTTTAGGATAAGCAGCCCTATGATTGTCTTTGGAAATCAGGTAACCAGTTCTGTTTCCAAGGTATAAATGCCACAGTCACAGCAAGATACCCTTGCTTGATATGGAGTGTATTAGCCTTATCAGATTCTCCTCTTCCTCTTGCCCCCAACTTCTGCAACACTTTAACTGAGGATGAGCCATTTTCAAGCTTTGCTTATAAGGGCTGTCTCAGTCTCTTTGCCTCCTGATCACTGCTAGGGTGGGGAATTTGGAAATGTCAGCCAAATTCAGAACATCAGCTTCACTTGAAGGATTGATATTCCTTCACTCCTTTTGTATTGGCGTCTTTGTGCTAATGACTGTAATCATCTCCATCTTAACTAGATTAAGAAAAAAAATCCCTCGGAAAATCGAGGAAGAACCCCCTACCTCCAGATACAATAGGCTGATGTATCAGTCTACCACTGGAATGTGAATTGCAGGTATCTGAGAGTGGCTGTTTCAGCATTATTTATGTCTGTGATTGATTTTAAATCTATTCCTATATTTCGAAAGAAGCCTTCTATACACCAGTTTCCCAAGACTGTGGGGTATAAGAAAATAATGTTATCTTGGCTCTGTAATTTCCATTACAGATCAGCTGCAAATATTTAAGGAGCTTTATTTGCTGATGTACATTTCTTTCCCAGTTGGTGTGATATGACAAAGAAAACACAATCTCTAAGCTCTTTGGGACAGACAGTGTGATTAAACTTCCTGAATGCGGCTGTACTGTATGTTGTGTGAATGTGATTTTTGTGGGTGTATTTGGTTTTGGATATAAAAGTACTAATTAGACTCTAGTATCATATTTTTCTTTTTTATCAAAAATGTCTCTGTTTACAAGACTACTTAAGGTGAAGAGAAGGCAGGAAACAGGTTGTTCTTCTGTATCAAATTTAACATCTGCTGTACCTATGGATAACAGATTCTGAGGTGAACTGCTGAGTGTGTCACAGTAAGCCCAGCAGAGTTAAGTGTGAAAAGTTGGTCTGAGCACATGCTGTAATGGATTTGACCTCGAAGAGCACTACAAAGAGAAATTGCAGATAACCATCTGAACTGACTTCAGAAGCCTGTAGCCCTGACTCCCTGGATACCAAGAGAAAAGAGAAGGACTAAATAGATGGAGTGAACAATCAGAAATACAAGGTTGAATAAATGCTTAATATTTGAAGTGCTTTCTGAAAAAGAAAACGGAGAGGAGC
>WEIS01010686.1:0-16998 GCA_013389965.1 Todus mexicanus
CCCATTCTGTGATTCTGCGGTTCAAACTTTAGGCTTCTTTTAGGCCCAGCTGCTCTCAACACGTCCAAGTCATCCATGTGAACAGGCCATCCTGCTGCCGTTATGGACCAGGACAATTTTATTCCTTGGGATGTGCTTGACTGTACTGAAGAGAGAGCTTCAAATAGACTAACCATGGTTAGGGCACTTCTGGAGCCAGTTTTCAAGGCTTCACTGTCCGTTCTGGAGCGCACTCCATTCACACATGGGAGCACGTCGTCTTCTCTGCACTAATGTGGGGCTCCTCTACCTGCAGCCTGAGGAACAAATGTTTCAGGTCATTACTTCTCCTTTCTATCAGTGTTATTAATACCAGAAAAAAGGGTTGTGAAGGAATGACACAAATGTGAGTTATCTCTAGAACCATGTAGAAGAAACAGAAGTGGGATCCAGGAAGAATTTATTCATCCCTCATTGTTAAGGAAAGACACTCTCTAAAATGATAAAAAAGTGTAGTGCACTATTTGCTCTCTGTACATGTCTTGTGTGTCTAAGAAAATATTTTGTTTACTCCTGTAACTGCTTGAAATAATATTTGGTCCTCTATAACTGCCAAGCTGCTTTACCTTCTTGCTGAGATCTGCCTTAGGCCGCTTGCTGGCAAGCATCCGTGTATCATTGCTCCAAAACACCTCATAGACCATTTTAAATGTACAAAAAGCTCTTGCCCACCTGTCCTTTGAATGTTTCTCAATGAAAAAAAGAAAAAAAGGCATTTTCATGTAGAATTTGATGATGAGTCTAGCGTGCTTTGTCCAGCACTGATAATTAGCTTCTTTATTTTCCTGGATTTGAAAATGAGGTCATCCTCAGCACTCATGCTCCTCTTGGCGTCTAAAGGAAAGAGTTACTCTTGAATTGAATTGAATGAGAGGTGTCTGAAGAAGATTGCTTGTACAACCTGAGACCAGCATGAATGAAAAAGCCACCATTACTGGTTTTCACTACGAGAGCTTTCTCTTGTCTCGTACTCTCAAAGAGCCACTGCACCAGCACTGCCTGCAAACAACCGTTCCCTCGCTGGCTCCAAGGGGCTCTCTGTCAGACTGACAAATATCAGAAAAGGCTTTTCTTTACCGGTACTTTGGGAGTGGAACAAAATATGTCTCTGCCTACAGAGCTTTGGGGTTAGATTAGTTCTCGGAATTGAACTGATAAGTATTGTTCTGGCACGCCTGAATATTTCATTCAGTAGACATACAAATGTCATACACACATGCAACATCATCAGCTTGGTTTTTTTTTTTTCTCCTTCCCAGACATTTTTGCAGGAGGAGGACTGCTCCAAATATGTTTATATTTTTTCTCTCACTTTTCTGTTCTTTTTCCCAATTACTTCCTAGTATTTAACAAGATCCCGTGAAATTCAGACCGTAGCTTTCATATTGTGCTGCAAAACTTTCGTTCCTAGCCTAATATAAATGGTTTTCAATATTATTTGTCAATGGTGGTGATAGAAATACACGGTTTAATGGAAATATTCATGCATCTCAATGAAGATGATGTGGAAAAGATTAAACCAAATGTTGCTCACTATGAAGATGTTAGCGAGAGACTGCTTGAAGGGGGTGATCTGTTCTTTCACAGTGAACAGATGTGTCAAAAGGGGTCAGAATTGACTTGTTCGTTATTCCCAGCGTTTAATCATCAACATCATCCTGGTTTTAAGTTTACCTTTCTGAAACCACAAGTGACGACATTTAGAATTAGCTCTCATGATCCACTTTCACAAGTAACTTAGAACAACTCTTCTCAAAAGCCTGAAAAACATTTCTATGGCCTGATTTTTCTAAAAGCTTGCAACAGTCCCCAAAATTCTGATGCTAATCCTGCTCCTTAAGTATTTTCCTCCTACCTAGGACCACTTTTTCGAAGTAGCTCCAAAATACTAAATCAGCCAATTCCGCTTGATCTCTCATGCACACTGAACTTAAAATCTCAAATAAAGATCCATGTTCCTGAAAAACAGAGAAAACACAATAGCTGTTTTCAAATTTTATCAGTCTCACTTTTTAGCCTGTGGGCAAATGATGAAAAATTCAGGTTTTGTGTACTGCTGCCTAGAAACTGCAGCCCGCCAGCCGCGCTGTCTCTAACATCTGTTTTACCTGCACAGCCAGCGTGTTTTACAGAAACCTCGGGTTGCAGAAGCTCTTTCAGCTCAGAAGGGCTTGGTGCTTACAGACTCCCGGTCACTGGTATTTGCAGAGGTGTAAATGAAAGGGATGTTTTCATCTGTGAACCCATGAGGACGTTACAGTGGGGAATCACTGGCTGAGGAACAGAAAGACTAAAATCTGATCTGATAGTCAAGAAGCAATGCCTCCGGGAAAAATAACCTGAATGGCCATAGGCTGTGCTGGATTTATTGGCTACCACCACTTGGATAAAACCTTTGAATTGCTGTGAAGAGTTTTCTGAAGATGTCTATTAAGCAAGACAGCCCATGTGCAAAGTTTTTCAGGAAGACCCTAAAGCTCTGATGGCTGAAGGGTAGGAGCATGCCAGAGGAGAAAACATTCCGTATTTGCTTTAATTTTTATATCCTTTTCCTAAACAACCGTAATTAGCCACTTACAGAGTCAAGACCAAATGATTTGATAATACACCTCCAGACATAATCACTTCCTGTGAGAAAGAACAGCTTCGGTTCACTGGTTTTTCAGTTTGAAACGTTGCAGTGTCCACTCTGGCTATCCACAATATCGACTGGCTTTCAAGGTGGGACAAAGTGCTCACAAAAATGCCTGTTCTTCACAGGTTGTAGTTCTTCTTACAACATTTTTTCTTCTTGATGTGCGTTTTATTCTCAAACATTCTTCTCCTTCACAAGTCCAGAGAATCCCAGACTGAAGTTGAGCCCCACATGTTGTCATCGAGGAACAGGAACAGCAGAATAACTTCGGTTAAGGTGTAGTCAGATTTGCTCTCGTAACACAATCTAAGTGGTTCAGGAAATTATTCTCCTGGCTTCCATTTAATTCTCTTTTTGGTGCCAGCTACCATAGCATCAATTCAAGTCTGATTACCAAGTGTGTTAAGCCCTCCTTAATGCTAGACTAACAACTTCTACTCTGCACTGCCACGTTCCGGCTCCTGAATTAAGCTTCTCCTAGAAAATCAAAGCAAACCTCTCCAGCAATAACGGGTCCTCCTAAATACCTCTGTTAATGAAGCGCCATTCACAGGTGGTTGTCCACTACTGTTTTCATGAATACTGGGAGCTGGACTAGATGGCATTTAAAAGTCCCTTCCAATCCAAACCATTCTGATTCTACAATGCTTGATGTGCCTTGCTAAGCACTTTGGGTCTTGTGTGTTTCTATTTTTTTCCAGACGTGCTTGTGCATAACAAAGCTCTGATGTTGTAAAACATCTTCAAAGTAACTAAAAATGGTGACTTAAGTATGATACTGGGGCACAAACCCTGGAAGACTCAGTGTTCATTTTCATCTTGGTCAAATCTAGCGGTATGTGATGAAGATTTCAGTTGTTTTCTTCAAGATGATCACACAGGCAATGTCAGAGAAGCTGTTTTAAGAGAGATTGGCCAACAAAAACTCTGGCCAGTGAGTTTCTAGATGTTTCACTCAGGCCTCCACTGCCCTGTGGTCATCTAAGCGGTAATTTTACAAAGTCCTGTTCTAGTGAAAGAAACAGGAATGGACTTCGAAAGTGCTGAGAGGAGAAGCTGAAAACCAGGCACTGATGAGGAACGATGAAAATAGAAATATAAAATATAAGCCTAAAACAAGGGCTGTAGAAAGTGGGTTTTTTCTGGAATTGAAAATGTTGTGGTAGTCCCAGCGTGTTGGGATAATGGAGCATTTGAAAACTGCCATACTGAGACATGACTTGTGGTAAGGAAGCTGAGATTACGATACGGTATTGGCTTTATAAGCGTATCTTTGATGATCTGTCAGCTACTGAAGCTGTGGGCAACCCAAAGGGCACTTCTTGCTGACACTAGAAGCACAGAATTATAATTAACAAAAATCTCCAAGTGCTGAAACAATGCAGGTAATAAGATTTTGAAATTTTGCATGCCTGGGGTCAATGCAGGTTGGTTTTGCCTTCTTCAGAGAGCTAAGCAGACAAAAGGGATTAAAGTTGCAAGGAGTGACAGCACCTGGCCAGAGCCTGCCTCTGTCTCCTGGGGGATCATGGAGAGCAAACGAGCAATGTCAAGTTTTAAGAAAGGGGGTTTTGTAAGGTAGAATCCCAGACTGGTTTGGGTTGGAAGGGACCTTCAAAGGTCATCTAGTCCAACCCCCTGCAGGGAGCAGGGCCATCTGCAACTAGAGCAGGTTGCTCAGAGCCCCCAACAACCTTACCTGGAATATTTTCAGGGATACTGGTCTGGCTTTGCATCTGGTCTGGCTGGTGGCTGGATAGCAGTGGACACTGAAAGAAGAGACCAGGGCTGAGCTTGTGTCAGATCTCTTCTGCAGTTCGTCACTGCAAATGCCTGGGTAGTCAAGACCCACAAAGGCTGCAGTCTGACAGGAGCGGGTCATGGGGCTCCATCCCTCCACTTTCCCCTAGCAGCGGGAAAGAACAGTGCCAGAGACTGGGACATTAGTGGGATGCTTTGCACAGGTCATGGAGAGATGCATCAAAAGATATATTTTGTCAGCCAGTGGTTAATTTCAGTATTGGGTAGTTGTGCTACAAAACGACAGTGTTTTGCTTGACTGTCACGACAAGAATACACTACAATCATAAAGCTGACCGTAAAAACTACCTATGATAAAAGAAAAACTCGTTTAACAATGGTCAGATAATCACTTACTAGAAAAAAGTGTGACAGCCATGAAGTCAGATGTTGAAAAAGTAGATGTATTTTAAGAAAAAATACTAGAATATTAGGCTTTGCATAATTCGTTATACAGAGCTTTCAGCCAAAGATAAAGGGTAATTTATCCCTAGATAAGTGTACCTTCATAACTCTAGTAGCAAAATCAAAGTGATGAATGTACGCATGAATTCAAAATGCCTTGGATTCCAAATATTAGGACCTTGAGTAATAGCTGAAACACATTTCTATATCTTACAGAAGCACTCCAACTCAAGAGAGCAGCACGATGGTGTCACCACAGGTACTCTGGTGTCCTGAAAATCTGGGGTTTCAGTCATCAGATAAATCACATCTGTGGGCTTTGTTTATGTCTAGGTTGTTTCTGTCCTTTCACACCCCTTGAGAGTCCCGTATAGTGCTGAGAACAAGGTGGGATCCCTGACAAATACCAGCAGGCAGTGCCAGCAGCTGGAGTAGGCAGAACATGAATTCCCCACAATGGAGAGTCATCCAAGAACATGCTGCCTGGATCCCAACTCTCCTTTACTTCCTAGTAGCTAATTAAATATGTCATCATAGTGGATTTGTAAAAAGGAGTTAAAAATTAATGTTGATGGTGTGCTTCACGTACTCCTCTATGCAGGCTCTTGCATCTGTCCCTTACAGGCAAGAAGCAGCGGGACCAGCAATCACCACAGTGGTTTTTGATGCACGATATAAGAAAAATCTGCTGCCAGTTTGTAACAGGTTGCTGTTGTGGCCCCGTGGACTTCCCATGGAACTGCAGGAGAGAGCCTGAGGGGGGAAACTGAGGTCTAGAAAATGTGCCTTCTGTAGAAAAGCTGAATAAACCTGGTTAATTTACAGAGAAGACGTGGATGGAGATTGTAATGGTCTTCACGTACATGATGAGACTCTGCCTATAAATTGCTTCAAGGGACATTTACTGGTACTGAATTTAAACTATAGTCATGGTGACTCAGTTTAGGCATTGGTAAGATTTACATTTAAATACGTCTAAGCTGAACAGTAGAACGCTTAGCTGAATGGGAAAATCTCCACTTTGGAGCAGTTTAGACTGCAGGTTGCCAAGACTTCCACAGAAGATTTGAACTGAGGCAGGAGATGTGGGTCACCGAGTGATTTCCCAGAGCCATGAGCCCCAAGATTATGTACCTGTGATTCTGCTCTGTGCTGTCCACTGAGCAGTGATGTGTTACTACTATCAATTAATGATCAAAGAACTCGGGGAATGGAGATGAAACTTCTGATGCGTAGCAACACATCAACATCAGATAAGATGTACTATGGCGCTCCCATTCCTGTTCTTAATGTCCTCAACTGCCAGTGTCATCAATGCGTTGCTTTCCACGGTGCTAAAAACATGAAAGAAAAATGCCAGAATAGTATAGGACGAGAGAGACTTCTTGGAAGACCTGCAGTCTTCCAATGCTTCACTGCTTGACATCTCACAAAGCAGAGTCTTTAGGAAAAATGAAGTGCAATCATTTGTGTAGAAACATGTTCAGTTACAGCAGCTTTGCCATTGTTTATTCAGGGGGAGAATACACAGAACCGTTTTTCATCCCCGGGTGATAAGGGATCAACTTACTTTGTGTCAACTACTTCTCTCTCTGTCTAACAATACAAAATGTTTCACAAAACTCTCAGCATTACATACACTGAACTCATTAGAGCCGATGGCTGATTTCAGGCCAACGTCGTAATTAGAGAACAGCATTATGTTATCATTTTGTTTTCATCTTGTGAAGAGCTGAAGCAAATGTGCATTCAAGGCTGGTTAGACCTGCAGAATTCTTCATTAAGGGCAGAGTACAAATGCATTTTTTTTCCAGTATGTTTCGACAGGAGCTGTGTGTTCCAGTATGATTTAAATTAAGTATATTTTAAATGTGTCGCTGTTCATTTTAATAAAGAAAACTGCCTCTTACTCACTCGAGAGTAGTTCATCATTTACAGGAGGGAGGGATTAAATGAAGAAAACAATGATATCAGAAAGCTGACTCACTTCTTTTCCACTGATGTGTAAGGAGGCAGGAGCCCATGGAACTCAGTGGAAATCTCCAGAAAAAGACTTGCGGAGGGCAGAACAAAACCAGACCTCAGCTTCTCTGGGGCTGCTTGTTGATGCGGGCACTTGTGCGGATACTTGTCAGTTTGTGCGAATGGCTGCGCTGGATTTTCCCCAATGGGCTGTTGATTTAGGTAGCAAATCTTGGTCTCAACAGACTAAACCTGCCAAGTTCACTGTGTGCATTTGTTACGTACTTATCTATTTGCAAATGGTCCATGACAAATTATAAATTGCTTCAAGGAAACATCAAATAGGAGAGTTTGCTCCTGGAGTCCTGGGGAGGATTTCTGTCCGTTCCACTCGAAACAGCCACATGATCTGCTCCTGAGAAATGGCAAACACATCTCTGCCTTGCCGAGCACCCTTTGTTCCACCAGCTCTGACGGGGGCCCCGCATGCTCCAGGAGCCCTGAGTGGATTGGATTTACCAGCTTCCAAAAGACAGTGAGCACAGGAATCCTGCAGACAACTCCATGTGTCTTGTAGCCTGTGAGCACTGACATATTGAAAGGTCCAACTGGGTTTTGTTTATTGAATGAAACATTCCGAAGGTGGAACCCCTGGATTTATTTCCCATTTGCATTTATCGCAGAATCCCAGAATCCCAGATTGGAAGGGACCTCAGGGATCATCTAGTCCAACCTTTCAAGGTAAAGGAATACAGTCTAAATGAGCTGGCCCAGCACCCTGTCAAGCTGAGCCTTCAAACTGTCCAATGAGGGGGAATCCACCACTTCCCTTGGGAGATCATTCCAATGACTGGTTGTTCTCATTGTGAAAAACCTTCCACGTAACATGGAACCACAGTTTACTCCCTCTGGTGATGGTTTGGTTTTTTCTTTCATTTGGTTGACTCTTATTGTGGGGGGTTTTTTTGTTGTTTGTTGTTGTTGGGTTTTTTTCCCAACATTGCATAGAAGCTGTTGACATTGAGTACTCCCAGCTGCAGCTTTCAGGTTGGGCTACCTCTGTCAGAAAGCCTTGGTGGCATTGCAGAGTAAAAATCCCTTCAGAATTTTGTAATGGTTGAAGTCATGCAAAAGACGTTGTCATTTGTCATTATAATCCAATACAGCAAAACAGTCACCCTATAGGGATGAGATGGGGAAGGCTTTTATAGGATTACATCACGAGATGATAAATGAGAGCAATTTATGTTCATTACGAGAACAGCACCCCAAAGAGAATGCTGTTATGAATTTTGTCCTGCCCTCCCTTCCTCCACACAAAACTACGATACCAGCTTAGGAATAAGCAAACAGGCGCTGGCAACAACCCAGGAGGAGAAAAGCAAAACCAGTGAAGATCTGTCTGCATCTTCCTCTGGCAAGAGCATTGAGAATTAGAAAAGTAAAAGAGAAACACAGGAGGATACTTAGGACAAATTCTTAAAATATAATTCCCCCTGCTTCTTGAATAAAGAACAGTTTTGTTTAGTAGAACATTCATCCTGTGTGGAAAACAACTGTCTTCTTCCTGAAGTGGAAGAAAATTGTGTTTTGCAAATCAGTCAATGAAACATTTCATTTGATAAACTGGAACAATTTCATTTTGAACGTAAAAATCTGAACATTTTTGCATGCTAATCACAAATGTGAAAGAAAAATAATTAAGAAATATTTTATTTCTAAGTATTTTCGCATCCAGAGATGTCAATCTCCCCTCAGCAATTTTGGGTTGACCGCTCTGTGTTTCCAAAAGAAAAGCCATTTTCTGGGCATCAG
Source organism: Todus mexicanus (assembly GCA_013389965.1). Classification (NCBI taxonomy): domain Eukaryota; kingdom Metazoa; phylum Chordata; class Aves; order Coraciiformes; family Todidae; genus Todus; species Todus mexicanus. The sequence continues at coordinate 8,657 of WEIS01010686.1, forward strand.
CAGCTGAGGATGCACAAGTTTAACTCGGGCTCCTGTCTGGAGGGGCAGTGAGAGAAAAGGCCCAGAAATGTCTCTGTCATGAGTGCCTGGGCTCGGGGAAGAGCAGCCAACCAGGCAGTGTAGTAATGTTGCTGGTAGAGCACAATGTTCCCCTGCAGCCGTGGAGGACCAGGCTGAAGCAGGTATCCACCTGCAGCCCGTGGAGCACCTCAGGATGAAGCAGGTGGATGTTTCCTGAAGGAAACTGCAGCCCATGGGGAACCCAGCGCGGAGCAGGAGAAAAGCGTGAGGAGGAAGGAGCAGCAGAAAGGAGCCGACCTCTGGACTGACCGCGACCTCCGTTCCACATCTCCCTGAGCTGCTCGACAGGGCTTGAAGTGAAGGAGTGAACTGAGGCTGGGAAAGGGGGGAGGAAAGCTGTTGTTTCAATGTTTGTGTTCGTTGGTATCTGCTGAGCAATCTCCCTGTCTTGACCCCCTGAATTGTCATCTTATTGCCTCCCCATCCTGCTGGGAGGGTGGGCAGGCATTTGGCCCTTAGCCAAGGTTAATCCACCCCAGAAAGTCACACGCTGGGCCTTATTCATTCCTCCAATACCTTGAGCAGGAGCTGGGGGAAAAAAAGCCACAACGGATTTGAAGACTTCAATGTGAAATAGCCTCAGTGTTCGATACTTCAGGTCTGTACCTTTTCTCAGGACTGTTTTGCTTCCAGCAAATACTGCGACATGTTACAGTGGGAGGTTGTTACACCTGTGGTGGGAGTAGATGCTGTGAATTTTAATAGCAGTCGAAACTCTGGTAGCTGGCAATGTCTGTTTTTTATTTGAATCTTTCTCTCGTGTGAAGGTTGAACCTACCTCCATGGCATGGTTTATTAAGTGCCTGCTTGTGAGAACAACCTTGGCATCATTATTTTTACTTTATGCCAGACATTGTAGACCTAACCAAGCAAACCTGCTCTAATCACACACACTGCTATTGGCCTAAGTGAATAAACTCACTTTCCTACTGCCAACAAGACATTTGCTCCTAACTGAGCATTTTATTAGTACCTAGCGTTTCCCAGTGTTTCCCAACACTGGAAGGAGCTCATGCATAATCAAATTATTTCTTCTCACTGTGGCTGTAGCTGAGCTCACTAAATCTAGAAACACGGCACACCGAGGTTTTTCCTGAGCTCTTACCAGCAGTGCACATTACCAGCTATCCTCCTCATAGCAGTATTGTTAAATCTTCTGCTCGGCAGGTGGAAAGCAGAAAACAGTACTAATTATACAGCTGTGAATTCTTGCTTTCCTCTCACCTCATTCTATCTGCTTTTACCTTCATTTTTCAACAGAGTTCTGTGGTGGAAGGACTTCCCTCCTCTTTTTGCTCCTTCCACCAGCAGAGCCCCCAGCCTTTTTTGCTGCTTTAGCGCCACGACAGCATTAGCACAGGCACTGAGCTGAGGTATGTTTTCTGAAACATTGGCCTTTCTTCTAACCTTTGGTGAGTGGAAACAGGATGACTCTTTCTCTGCTCCCTGTCAAGCTAGCCTATTTGTGAAGGTGGAGAAAGAAAGAGGCGTAGGTGAAGACCTGCTTCAGTTAACACTGATGGTTGGAATCATGAGGCACAGAAATTAGTGGATGCCTTAGGAAAATAAGCAATTTGTGATGGTATTTAGCTGCTTTTTAATCTTCTTTGAAGCTGTGTCTGGAGCTCTTATTTTCAGTAAATTGCTTCTAGGCTCTTTCCTTCATGCAGTAGAATAATCAAACTTGTGTTTCCTAACTTGTTCTTAACTGTATGATGGGGAAGGAGAGATGATTTGAGCTCTGGTCAATATTTCCAGGTTACTAAGACATAGTATACCAACGTTAAAAGGTAAAACTCAAACCACATCAACATGATAACCCCAGAGATGGTAAATCATTAGTTTTGTGTGGTGAGCTCCGTGAAAACTTGGCGCTGCTCTGGATTACACACACATGAAACGCTCGTGCTGTCAGAGTGTGGCAATCCAATTTGTTCAGGTTTGTGTGGCTTTCCATTAAACCTGAAATCCTACCCATAGTGTTACTAAAATTATTCTTGTGTTGCTTATTATGGCAGTAAAATAAGTCCTATCATTCGTGATGCCCAAGTTGTTACAGGACTGTCCCTGTTCTCCTTTAATTATTCATCTCCAGTATTCATCCCTCCTTATTGTACCTGCCACTCTGCCTTCATCTTTCTAAACAGATTTTTTTAGTACTCCCGATATTACAAAAACATGATTTTGGAATATGCGTTGGAGGTAGAAGTTGGGGATCAATAGTCCCAAAATGTTGCCGCTGTCGTGCCTGGCTTCAATCAACAACCAGGAATAAGCAACATGTAAGTACTTCTGAGTTGTTTTTATCCAGCATTGTTTTGATTTATAAATTGATATAAACTCCAGTGAAGATGCTTCCTACACTGAAGAATGCCAACGAGTCATCGAAAGCTGACAGGAGACTTCTACATCTTACTGGAGCACAGCAACCCTTCATGAGCAAGTTAGGTGTGGAAAATGGCTCCAAGTCCAACTGGGACTGTCACATTCATAAATAAGAGAAAACCTTTCCATTAAGAGAATGACTGAACTGTGGGGGGTTTTTGTTCAAAAGAATGGAAAAGAGTTTTAGGATACAAAATGAACTGGTTCAACTCTTCCCAGAAGTCTCTAAAGGGGAAACTGATAACAGATGTGATGGTAGGAGAAGAGGCACCTGAAGGTACTATGGGGAGGATCATATCCAGCGCAGGAGAGGAGTTTTGTACACTGCCTCCAACCATAGGCCTTGTAAAAATAAAACAAAGTGTTTTGAGGAGAGAAACAAAACAAAATAGCTGCATTCAGGGCAAGTTGTAAAGCACTTTTACAACAGGCTACTTAACCTGGAGCAGGGCAGTCTTTTCCTTGGTGTTCCAACATTCTAAGATGAAGTGTCACTTAGGTGGTGGTCGAGTCTTATGACTGACAGCTGAACGAAGAACACAGCAGGTTGTGACTGTATCAGTAGCGGAGCTGTGATACACATGATATGTATTTTAAATAAATAAACAGTATTCACAACGTAAGGTAAATACAATCTATGTGGTTATATACAGCATAGCACATACGTTGTTACCACCATTGTCTTCTTGCAGTCCCAATCTCTTCCTTACCCCTTGGTTTTGTCCGCAGAAGACGTTTTTTTTGTCTGTACGCGTGGGCTGCTGCTTTCTACGTCTATATAGTGCTCTATACGAGAGTGCCGTGACCTGTTGGGACGCCTCAAGGCTTTATCGTCATTTGTAATAAGACAGAATTAGAGTCCCAAAATAAAATCAACCAGCAGCCATCTGTAAGACTGAAGTGGACTGGTCTAGTTTAATAGTGCGAGCTGGGAGCAATGCGGGGAGTAAACACCTTGGACAGGGGAGAGTAAATTAGATTCTCTGGACTCTTTTGATTTTAATAATCTCTTTACAGCACCAGCAAACCAATTCGTTAGGAAGTATGATATTTAACCTGACAATGCTCCTTTAATAACCTACCTACACGCACTGTTGCTGCCACGGTCGCTTCGCGACTCCTCAATGTCACCTCCCTGATGTGCCTTTGCTCTCTCTGCTATGTTGGGGCTGCTGCCCCTCCAAAGAACATTTACTGCAATTTTGGCTGTAGAGCTCCCGCTTCCCTTCCGCTCCTCCAGAAAGGAGAACGTCTCCTAGGGACAGGAGCAAAGCTGATCTGCGTTGGAAACTCGTGTCAGTAGCCATGGCCTCAGGGGCCACCTGCCAAAGGTAGTGATGAGCCTGGTGCTCCGCTCCCTCTCCTGTCACATCACACCTCCTGGGGCAGAGGCACTTCCTCGGCTCCTGCTGGCTCTCAGAAATGCTTCTGGGTTTCCTGAGGTGCTACTGGTGCCAGCTGCCAGCGGTTCAACTTCTTCATTCCCTGTGTGGTGCCATATTTTTGTCTGTTTGGAAACCTTAAACTCTGTAGACTCAAGCTCTTTTTTGTCTTATAACTACCCCAGATTTTTCTCCAGAAATTTTCTTATATTTCAGATTCCAGACGAACAGGAGGAAAAAATTCCTGACTTTGAGGGTGCTGGAGCCTGGCCCAGGCTGCCCAGAGAGGTTGTGGAGTCTCGTTGGAGAGATTCCAAATCCAGTTGGTCAATGGGATTGAACCAGATGATCTCCAGAGGTTCCTTCCAATCCACACCATGCTGAGATTCTATGATTCTGTGATTAGAGGAGTATGAGGCTCCATATGTGACCTTACACAGGGTAAGAGATGATCACTGGCTCAATGCAATTCCCATGGGAAAGCTTCCTGGGCAGAAGGGAAGGGTGAAAGACCTGGGCTTGAACACAGAGCCCCATGGGCAGAGCAGCACGCCCACCATCACAATACCTCTGCTTTCATCAGGGGGGAAAAGAAGGGAGAAGCAGAAGAACCCTCAACTCAAGCAAGTACCAGGAGCGGACCCGAGTACCAGTTCAGCTCGGCTGTCAAGTGTGTGCGATGTGTAACGTTTCCCCCCTACCCCGTTATTTTTAATGAACAAAGTATTTTTAGAAAGGTGACAGATTTACTATTTAGTGTCATCTATTAGGAGCTTAAGGTCCCGTTGTGTGAAGCGTTGTAAACGCGTATTATAAAAGGCTGCTCTGCCTGGAGGACTTTACTGCCTGCAGAGCCAGGCAAAGGCTTTCAGGAAGGGAGTGTTGTGCTGGAAAACAAAAGTAGAAATGTAAACTGAGGCAAAAGGAGAAATCTCAGAGTCCTGCTCCCCTCAATAGGACTTTGGCAACAGCCGCAGTTCAGAATTTTTTGCAATCTAAGCCTTTTCTCTGACTTGTCAATGTTATTTCTCTCTCTTTCTCATTTCCTATGTAAATTATTTTGGTGATTGTCCTTTGGGAACTAAGAGCAAACGTGGTGAAATGCTTGGGAAGGCTGGTCAGTCAGTTGGCTTCCGGGCAGTGGGAGATAGGAGTCCTCCACCACACTGAACCTGATCATGGTGACTGAGAAGCACCTGGGAAAATGTACCCAGACCATTGCCCTCGGTTCCCTGGGGCTAATTATCCCCAGCAGCTGCTGCCCAATCAGCTGGGAAGGGCCACAGCTGGGGAGCCAGCCCATGGGCTATTCCAGCCCACGCTGAGTCCTGCCCCTATATAAGGGCAGGGCTGGGCCAGGCTGGGGGCTCCTGTTTTCCACTTGCTGCAGTGCCTGGCTTCAGTGTGACCAGAGCAGGGTGAGTGGAGTCTTGGACACAGGTAGAGCCTTCCGGGCTTCTCTCACTTGCTGTGTCTCTTGTTCTATCAGCACAATTGTTAGTGCTGGTGTTTTCTGCTCTCTTTGTGTTGTTTTGTTGTCAAACTGTCCTTATCTCAACCCTGGGATCTCATCTTTTTTTCTCCCCCTGTTTCCCCTTCCATCCCACAGGAGGAGATGAGTGTGGGAAAGCAGTGGGTGAGCATTGAGAGACTAAATGATGACAACTGTGCTCAGTAACATTGTGTAATTCTGTGTGTTTTGTACTAATCCCTTGTTAAGTCTAATGGAGAGTCTGTCTAGGGGCTGTTGGTTCCCCAAAATGTCTCATGACTCCAGAGGGAGTTTTTGATGCGTAGCAACCAAAAACTGCTGAAGGGACCTTGTGACATTGCTGACTTCTGATTGACCAGGACTCGTGCTGGTCTAGGGCCTTTAGAGATGAATTATTTAAGCAAAAGATGTTTTAAAATTCGTGGGAGTTTTCCTGAAGATGTACAAAGAACCATCTGAATTCCAAGAAGGAGGTCAGGAAACACCACTGATGTTCTGTTGGATCCCTGAGCCCTTCCTCAGTGCTGGTGGTTTAGTGACAAACAGCGCTGCTGGAAGGTAATAATTAGCCTTGTAAATCTTTCTGCAGAGCAGGTGAAATGTGGCATCTCCGCTGAAATCCGGGGTGACTTGTCTGTTGACTGGAGCATTTTCGCCCTGAGGAGTACAGCCTGTTAGCTGAAGGAGTTTGATTTGTGGATGGAAGGAACCTAGAAGAATAAAACCAGAACAAAACTTGAGAAAGAAAAGAAAACATAAATCCCTGGAGAGCCCAAGGAAATAGCCTTTCAGTAAGTTTCCTTTCTCCCTCTCTATTAATATTGCATGGTTCTATTTGCTGTACTTTGTACATTCTGAGAGCTTGTACTATGAAATATTTTACACACCCTCTACTTTCCTCTCCCCCACTGCTAATGCCTTTCCTCCTGCCTCACAAAAAGTATTCAAATTATTTAAATATTTCATTTTGTAGGATCTAGCCATACAGTGCAATATATGTACATACCATTGGGAAATGGATTTTAATATTGCTTTTAGAATCACAAATTATTCATGCAGTGCAAACAGCAAACTGGTGGAGAGCACAGGCTGCCATAAGAGCACTTGCCTGTTTTTTAACATTTTCTGCTGTAGTTGGAGTTGACAGATTATCAGATGTTTAGTGCATTATTTATTAAATGCTTTAGCGTAACTTAAATATTCAGCAAACACTGAGCCCACAAAAGGCATGGCTGAGCCAAGGCATGGTGATGCTGGTGATCTGAGTGTGTTGCATGCTTTTTTTTTTTTTCTCTACATTGCAACATGCAGTTTGGGTTTTATAAGGGATGGTTTTTCTCTTGCTTGTATTACTCATTGCATTCTTCTGGGGACTGTGGTTTATGCCTCACTGTGCTGAGAACACAATCCAGTATCACTTGAACCGCTGCACGTGGCTTTACCGTGTTTAACTGTGAAGATCAGAGAACATGGAAAGAGTTGCACTGGTTAAAGTACTAAAACTAAAGCTGAAGAAAATGCATGTTCTACTCTAACTTATGGCTTTCTAGGAAAGTGAAATGTGAAGGACCAACAATATAAGTAACTTAAGACAGAACCTGTCCTTCAGTTGAGACCTGTGCTCTGTCTGCTTATGCCATTTGTCCTGGCTCATTGACACGACTGTTTACTCCTGAGAACATAATCTCTTCATTTTAATCTGTCTCTGGGTTCTTCACCCCCCATTTCATCCCTTTCACAACCAGGTTACTTGTTTGAGGAAGAAAGATAAGCATCGCACTTCAGGCTCATTTCTAACACTAGTATGGCCTGCATTGAGTAACCATCAGCCTATGACAAGCCCAAAACCTTGATAGGGAACATTAGGGAGGAGATGCAAAGAAAACCATCAAAAGAGAAACCCTAGTGCAGAGGTTTGCTCCTTCTGTGAGTATAAGCGTTGCTGTAACTTGGGGGCCCAGCGATCACTAATTCAGTTCCTAGTATTGAACAGAAGATGGTACTGGGGCTGCATTCAACTGAAGGAAGCTTTGCTCTGAAGTGGTTGACATGTCTAACAGCAGTGTTCCTTTGAGGGATGCCTGCCCACATCAAGTCTCTTACATCAGTCATGTGGAATTATGTTCAGAAAACTACAGATTCACAGAGTGGGTTGTGTGGGAAGGGACCTTAAAGCNTTCTACCAGGGAACCTCACACCTTGTGACTGATACGATTAGATGTGATGTGCTGTAGCCTGGGAAATGAAGAGCCCTGAACCTGAAGAACCAGTGGCCCTGTTTAGCTGCCAGTAGAGAAGGCAGTAGGGAACTCTCTGTATCCAAGGGTTTGTTTTTGGTTTTGCCTCAGGAACAATCAGCTTTAAATGATCTTTACCATATCAAGAATAATGAGTAAATGGCCTCCCTCAGAGAAGCAACAGTCCCAGCAACGCTAGAAAACACTCCTGTGGGCCTTCTCTCACCGTAACGCTTGTGAATCGCTTCTAAAGTCTCATTCCAAGGAAGTGTGTGCCTGGATCAAGGCACAAAGTACTTCTCTGCTGCTGAACCTCACCTTGAAGCCAGTCTTCTTCACAGCTTTGCTTTTATTTTTGCTAAGTATTGGCAGATATCAAGACCTTGTAGGTGGATTCTCTGTCAGTGGCCGAAGAGGCGCAGATGTCCCATCACCTGTGTGATGTCCCCAGCCTCTCCTGCTTGGTGGTCCATGCAAGGGCTACCTTGCTCTCTAGCTAGGTTGAAGCACCCTGACCGGCCACGTGCCAGCTGGATGCTCCCAAACCTCCATGGGTGTGCTCATTTGGTACCCAACATGGATTTTATGGTGGCAAATTTGACTGGAAGTGGCTAGTGAGCTCAAAAACTATAGAGGAGGAAGCACTGACAGGCAGCTCAGCAGAAGAACAGACAGATGGACAGCGAGTGTGATTCCTTAAGCCTCCCTTTAGTAGGAAGTCAGTCTGAAAATAATAGAAAGTGAGACAAATGATCCTCCCCCCCC
>WEIS01010694.1:0-28646 GCA_013389965.1 Todus mexicanus
AGCACAACATGGCACAGGATTTCAAACCAAGGAGAGAGGTCCATTTTCTAGACAGATTGGGCAATTTATCACTTTTGCTGTTAACTAAAATAGCCTGCTGAGGGGAAGGCTTCACTGTTGACATCAATAAGGGGCCTTCTTCCCCTTACATCCTTATTGTGACCAGTTTTACTCTTATCCAAATGCAAATCTATCAAAAGCCTATAAACAAAAGTCTCAGATTAACAGGGCAAGAGAAGTCCATGGGCAATGTAGAGCTGATTGATTCCCTGATGCTAAAGCTATTAATAAAGACCCACATCAGCTAGTGGACCTTGAGGCTGAATCCTAGTGAACAGGATGAGAGGTCTTTAAAATGATCTATACATTCCTCACCAGGGACTCCCTTGCATTGATCTGTAAAGATGGGCATTTCATTTCCATAATTTTTCTCAGATAGGTTTCTTTTCAAGTTCTCTAGATGTGTTTGCAGTCAGCTCTCTTCCGTATTTCAAAATGCTTTTTAGGCCAGACAGGATAATTTGTAAAAAGCTTTTATGTGTGCGCATGTGTTTTGTGAGTGGCTTTAGTCAAAATCTTTCAATGCAGGGAGTCATTTTAAAGGCAAGCATTAAATTACATCTGGATAAATTTGTTTTCTTCACTTTATTACCAATACAGAAGACCAGGCTCTTATGGATATGTGGCATCTCTTAGGACAAGAGCGGGGCATACCATTAAGTGATACATTGTCCCTCTATTTCCATGGAGACCTTAGCACTCATCTTCATATCTCTTTTCTCCTCTTCCTCCCCAGCTCCTCCTCTCTGCCAATGTTGAATAAAGCCGATGCAGTTCTCCAGGCAAATAGGTAGTCCTGTGATCTTCTCTTGAGAGCAGCCCTGATTCTTTCCAAAAAAGCAAACTCACCTCTTCTGACCTGTGGAATGGCTTCACATATTTCATAAGAAAAGCTCAGAAAGCACTGAAGCAGACAACTCTGCAGCCTGTTTCACCCTGATTTAACATCAGATTTTAGGTCTGAAATGTCATCAAGTTAAGCATATAATGATAAAACTGAGTCCCAAGGCAACAAGGCATTTAAGCATGCACTTCAAGCACATGAGTAATCTCACTGACTGTGTACAGAAATACAGTTTTGGTGGGAAACATGACCATATTCTTTGCTAGACTGGGGAGTTAGTAGCCCAAAACGTTAGTGCGTAAACAAATCAGGAGAGTGTATGCATAAATCATCACCTTTAATCCTTTATAGGGGAAATAATTCAAGTATACATGTAATTGCAGTAACTGTATGGACCCTTTGCTCTCAGCAATGGGTCTGAAAGTTGCTAAAAATCCAGGTGTTTTACCTTTTTTACACTAATATCAACACACTGGTGCCCAGAATGGTGTCTTCTACACATCCCTTTGTGCTTACTGGCCATTCTTATCTGCTGCAGCAGATCCTGAAGCAAAACTGTGGCTTTATTCCTAGGGGATAGAAACTGAATTGCATTTCAGTAGTTTGTCTTTTCCATATTTACTGCTTCAGTGGTCTGTCTGGTAAGCCTCTGCTAGACTGGTGTTGCTGTTTGGTTAAGTTAAAGAAGGTTTGAAGGCTTTCTGCCTCATCACCCTCCTGAGAAGGGGACCAGAGATGCCTGATGAATCTCACCCAGCAGACTGGATGGTACAGGGATGATTTTCCTAAGCCTTTCTGCAACAGCAGTGTCCCCTGGAGCTGGGAAAAACCTCACTAATTTCTTCATCGCAGCCCCTTCTCTGGCTCACTGAAGAGCTGTTCTGCCTCAGTGCTGCCTCACCTATGGTGTTCCCAAGCCCCACAAAGGATCCTGCTCCTGTCCTGATCTCACCCACAACCAACATCACTGTGCAGGGAGCTAACCTGGAGGGTTTTAACATTCCCACTCCCGACCTCCATCATGCCAGATTTGGTGTCTGGCTTTGTTTTCTAAGCCCTTGTTTAGCAGCGTTATTTCTCCCTCCTTTTGTCGCAGCCCTTCAGTCACTCGCCTGATAAAACTGCCTCGAGCCCCATCGTCCGCTCAATTCTCTAACACACAGATTAGCCAACAGCTACAAATAAAGGCACCAGCTTTGCTTTTCTGGAAGGGATTAGTGTGCTTCCAGAAGAATATCAAACCCACAAGCCGGTCCCTTTGTTCTGTTCCACTTCATACACATGTGGTTTTGTTCAGCCTTATAAAAAAGAAAGGAAAAAAAATGGGGGGAGGGAGGAGGAAGGGAGAGGGGAAGGAAAAGAGCCAGATAGCTTCGCTATTGCCTGGCATTATCTCTCCTCGACTTTATCAGAAATGGAGAGGCAGCAGCATTGTCAAAGCAACAGTGGATTCTGGGGATGGTGCAGCCACTCACCATGATGCCAGTCAGATGTTCATAATTATTTAGCAGTTGAGTGTGCAGAGAGAGAGGGGTGGGGAGGAAATTGAATTTACATGCATCACTACAGTGGCCTTTAAAAGTCTTAGCATGAAAAATGCATGACTGCCCATGCATTATTTATTCAGCAATGAATAGAATTTCCCAAAGATCAGACTTGCAGATCAAGACTGACAAATTTGGCGGAATTAAGCATTGTGTCTATCAGCCCAGTAGCAGATATGAAGGGGAATAGTGCTTCAGCGTGTAAGGCACCGCTGCTTTCTTGCATAAATCTGGCTTTAGAAGGACTTGCAGGGTTTACCCCAACCAGCACTACCTTGCCAGCCTGCACTTGGCAGGAGAGAGTCTTGCTTTTCCATTCATCATGGATTCAGATTAGGTTCATTCCCTCTTTCCACAATGAAAAGCCTTTTAACGCTAAGTATCTGTGGCAGAATCTAGTCGGTTTGATCCACAAAGCACTGGGTTTTTTTCAGATTTTCTTGTTCTTATTCTGTCATCAGCAAGGCATCTTGAAGACAACCTTGAGGCTCTCAGTTGACAAATGCCCCCAAAATTCTCTCAATCTCTCTCTTTTTGTCTTTCCAATTGTAGTTCTTGTTTGAAAATAATTTTGTGCAGTCTCTAGCCCAGCTGCCTCCAGCATACCAATGAAGAATGTCTGAGACAGCAACTGTATTTTTGTAGCTGGCCTGATCCGGTATCGGGCAGTAATGCAGACCCTACCAAATACATGTTCCCGTCACTATACGCACGCCAGGACCCCTACACACCAACCTTCTATGCAAAATCATTGCTGCCTGATGGTGTGTCCTAGTGGCGGGGGGAAGAGCTGGACTGCAGAGTGTGCGGGCAGCTCTGTGTGCAGAGCACCCAGCTCCAAGCTTCAGCCCAATATTACTAGGCCTCCTTAGCTAATGGAGGAACATCTTGTCACTCTGTGGGCTCTTATTCTGGAAAAATACATCAGAAATGCTTGGAGTTCTCTCCCCGTCATGACTAGTAAGCCATGAAGACAGATACACATCAGCTTTTTGCACAGCTTAGCAGCTTGTTAAAAAGGAGCATGTTTAACTTGTATGAGGGTCTCCTTACAGAGACATTTGTTAACCTGTTTGCCTTTGAGCTCTGCTGGGGAGACCCTTGGCAGAGGAGAGGTGAGCTACAGGTTTTGCAGTATAATAAATACCCATCCATTGCTTGGTGAAGGGAGGAACAGATCTGCTATTACTGTGTTTTCCTTGCATGGATCAAGTTTTGAGAGGTATGAAGTGCCTCTGTCACAGCTGCTCCAGGGAGTCTGCCCCAGTGGGACCTGTTGAACAGGGCAGACAGACCTAGGCCATGTCAGCAGGACCTAATGGAGGCAAATGGCCTGGGGCTGTGAGCATGGAAGAGGATGAACTGAATGGAAATCATCACAATTTCCATGGCAAGAGCCAAGCAGGGCAGACAAGGAAAAAAAAGGAGGTAGGGGAGTCAAATAGAGGTAACGAATTTGATGGAAGGAGAGGCAAGTGGTGCAAAGTGCTACCAAGTGCAAGCTGGAAAAGTGCAGCCAAGCCCTGTCTTGCTTTGGCTCACTCCCATCACATGTAAGCTTTCCTGACTCTGCACACACTTTCATCTGAGGAGGGCAGGGAGATGCTGCATGGAGCAAATTGCTGCTCTGCAGGCTGTCTCCCACGGGGACAGAGGGCTCAGAGGACAGCTATGTCGTGGGAGGGGACAGCAAACATCTTGTGTCCTCCTACCATGCCCCATTTTTTGTACAGAGGGATCCATATCAGGGGTCCTAGTTCTTCACTCTGAAAGGAAATTTAGAATATGGTTGTGTGAAACCAGTGCAATCCCTGCACACACCAAGGAGACCGTACAGTTTATCGGTTTGGTATGCTGACATTCCTGTATAAGGTCAGTAAGATTTTCACTACCACCCTTCTCCTCACAAGTACCATAAGTGCATAATACACATCCTATAAGTACAGAAGCATCTCAGGAGCAATCTGCTCTGAAGCTTGCTTGAAAATTGCTATTTGCTGTAATGGTACCCAAGGGAGCACTGCTCTCTAATATTTGTTTAAAACAGACTGGTAAAAGTAAAGTAATGCCCTTGCTCACTTTCTGAATGCAGGCTGTTCCCCTCAACATTGGGCAAAATTGAATTGCTGAAAGAATAACAACAAATTGCTCTACTCTAGAGTGAGGGACCTAATCTGATCAAAACATAGAGGTAGAGGGGTGAAGCCTATTTAGGAGGCAAATAATGTCTACAGCTGGCATTTGGTATGATGCTTATTGCAAGATTGCCTGTCTAACTATGAGATGAGCTTGGGCTTGTTTCGTTGCCTGGTTAGGATTTTGTTTGTTTGTTTGTTTGAAACAGATATGTGGTCTTATGAGAACCTCAGAAGAGGGAGAAAGCATCTGCAGTGGCAGTGGCCAAAGCCAAGATGAACAGATACACTTTTGGAGTCTCAAGCTCTAAATGCCTTTAGGAAACAGTCCAGTGAGAAAGCGCTGTCAAGGTGATATCACTTGACATGCACGGACTTCTGTAACAAAGCTAGAGGGAGAAGGAGAAATATAGGACTGCCTGAGAAAAGCTAGAGGCATTGAGTGTCTGACTGCCTCGTACATATCGTGTTGTGCTTCTACACGAGGCAGGCTTAGCAAGTTGATGGGGTGATGGAAGGGCTGTTGCTCCATGACTCACACCCTCATACATAAGGGTTAGGGAAGCCTGAGCAGTCCCTATTGCCCTTCACCAAACTCCTAGCTGCATCCAGAAAACAATAATCCCCCATGCCTAAAATATCTCCTTTCACGCTGAGGCTGCTGCTTTTCCATGTCGATGCTTTGCTCCATAATAGTCGGTCTGTGAAGGTGACATAGCTCAAACATAGAGGCAGTTTTTTCCTTTCCATTGAAGTTGTTCAGTGTCAGTCTCTCCTTTTGTACAGCTGCACACTTAGACTGTCTCTCTGAGGCCTGATCATGTCCACCCTCGCTGATATAAAGTGGTACCTTTTCATACAGGGTCCCTCAGTAGATCTCTGGCCCTGATCTGCCTTAATAACAGCAGCAAAACTCAGCCCTGGAAATCACCCATGCAGGGTAATAACCGTGTGTGAATCTTAGCATTAATGTTTGTGAAGTGCTTTGAGATCCCAGCAGGGAAATTGCATTACAGTGAAATATTAAACTACACAGATCCCTACAACCTTGCAGGCAATCACCAACTGACCTGAGAGGCTTTTTTCTTCCCCAGCCTCTTAGTTTCTCTGTACAAACTATGGTTCACTAGGTACAAGATCATCTGCAGTTCAGTTGTAAGGAATATCTTCATACCACTTCCAGGCAGGAAGAGCCGGCAGATAATAGAACGCAACGGAAAATCTCTCATTCCTCAAGTCATATTTATCATACCGTTTACAGATGCAAAGAGAGAACTAAAGCGACCATTCTTAAAAAATATATCAGTTGAAATAATTCTAGGCATTGTTATTCCTATTGCATGCTGTCGTGTTCATTGTGATCAGAATGGCTCCGTGAAATTGCTATGGATGTGTGAGGCTATTTTAATAATTCACTTTTGGCACACATTCCGGGCTGCTGCTTTTACAGTGGACTTTTGCTTCTTGCCTTTAATCATTCAGGATGTGTATTGCTTTCTCTGCATTCTCATCACAGCAAGCAATCATCCCAGGACAGGTATATATCTCCCCTGAATTTGGTACTTCAGCACATTCCAGGCAGGTGTGGACTCATGAATTCTCAACATGCATTGATTTATCCTCATGGACTGCAGATTTGGATTTCTGTGAATGGATCTCAAACATTCAGAGTTGCACCCAGAATTTACGCTGGGTTCTTTCAGAGTTGTGTTTGATTAGGTTGTATTGGATCACAAAATCCTGAAAGCCAACTTATTTTGGAAATATTTCTTACAACGTTTCATAATTATTGTAATAAGTTCCATATGAAGATCTCCAAATGTATGTTATCAAATGAAGTTTGTGGCACTCCTTGGAGGTGTAGAACTATTATTCCCACTTTATGGAAGAGGATAGGATAACATGAAATCAAATACAGATCTTACCTCCTAAATCTCACTTCATTAATTTGTACTCTGATGCATCCTTCTTATCCAGAGGGCTGTACACTGATGTGCTACCACTGGGGCTTTTTTCTGAGGATCAAAAGGGTTATGAGACACATTAAGCTCGGTTAGAATTCTAAGTCTTGACTACTCAATAGCTAGAAACACAGAAATTAGTTTTCTTTATTTGAAAGAAAACTTAGCCATACCCAAAATGTTTCTTTCACCCATTTAGTGAGATGGGCATGTTGTGTCTCTGCTGCCCTGGAGATCTCTGGCAATGGAAAGCTGGGGCTACCTGTACAGATGGCCTTCTGAACTCTGTATAGCTGAGAGCTCATTTGTGTCCCTGCAACCAGAGTGAATTAGTGGAGTTCAAATTCAGAGCTATTCCTTTTGTGTCCACCTCTTACTAACCTTTAATTATGCTTTCATGCTCACTCGCACAGGCTCTATAATTGACCACGAATTTAGTTGTGTGGCCCAAATCAAAGGCAAAGGCATGTAACTGTATTAAGGTCAATTATCTTGTGCTACAGTTCTCCTGCAAAGTGAGCTGCTTCTGGTAAACTATATTATTAAACAGACGATTATTCAATGCTAAAGTTGC
Source organism: Todus mexicanus (assembly GCA_013389965.1). NCBI lineage: Eukaryota > Metazoa > Chordata > Aves > Coraciiformes > Todidae > Todus > Todus mexicanus. Next base: position 7,119 of record WEIS01010694.1, read on the forward strand.
TTTAGTTGTGCTTTTTCCTCAAAGTAACACTAACAGGTCATCAGCGTCACAGAGGATTGCAGCGCTGGAGACAATAAGGCAGCCAAATCTCATTGCATGCCCATGATCAGGGTCTGAAATTCATTAAGAAGGAATAGTTGATGGTGGACTATGGTTTTATCTGCTTTACAGCCAGTTCTTCTGGAGGCTCTAACATCTGAACCTATCAAAGTTTTGCAATATTAATTAAGCCACCTAATACCCTGTCAGATTAGTATGCATTTCACAAATGAAAATGCAGCCCTCAAAGTTCAGTTTGTCTAAAGCCAGTCTGAACATCAGTGGCAAAGGATCATAAAATATAGAGAGGGAAAAAGCTTGTGAGAACATTGAGTCACTCCTCTTTTAATACAGGATTATTCTTAAAGAATAATAGGCTGAACTGTATGCAGTAGAGGTTTTAAAATCCCATTTTAAAAAAAATAACTGGAAAGTGTTAGGGTGATTTTTGTATGGCGCTAATAGGGAAATCAATCTGTACACTTGTTTTATATCTATAAAAAATGTCATAGAAATAAAACATCTATATAAACACAGGGAACTGTGTTGGGTAGAGTAATTAGGGAATTTCTTGATCTGTGAAAGAAGAATTCTGCCTTCTCTATAGCAGTACAGATTTCAACAGCTAGCAAGGGATTTCTGAATTGCACAGGGTTTTCACAGCTGAGTTTCCCAAGGAATAGCCAAACCGAAATAGATCTTTCTATTGAACAAAACAAACAAACAAAGGCCAAACCCCCTAGACATGATATTTTTCATCCCAAATAAGCCACAATCAGCAAGGGAGTTGTGTACACACCTGACTTGGGGTGAATGAATGGTCAGGTACATACTGGAACTAGGCAGGAAATGGTGTTCCTGCCTGAATTGGGATCAATTACCCATTTGCACCTATTGCAGATATTCTTCATCTCTGCTGTCTTTTCCGATAGGTAGCTGTTGTTGGAGTTACCGACGCTTCTGCTGTTTAAAGCTGTTGCTGCGTGTGGCCAAGCAGTGGTGTTTATACATCAGCTAGAGGCACCTGCAAGGTACAGCTGTATTACCCATTGCACACCATTATATGAGTTACCACCCAGATTTATTTTTTTTAATAAATATCACACATGCGGAAAAAACCCCGCACATGGGGAATGTTGCTGTTCTCATTTACACGGTCTAATGCAGTGACTTTCAAGAGATAGATAAGGAAATTGTACCACTGTATCAAAACTGAGCTTGGTAATGGACTCATAAAATGATCACAGTTTAAGAGAGAAATGCTTCAAATTCCAGGGATAAAGGGCACCTTATTATGAGCTGAAAGTCTATGAATAATCCATTATCTGGAATCTGCAGAGGATTCAATAGGAAAGCCATTGTTGTATTTCCTTTGTACTTGCTGAAATTCAGTTTCATTTTGTATTCTTCTTTGACGTTAAAATATTGATGTTTACATCACTACTACACCTAGATGCCAAAACTGGTGATGGGAAGACAGTGTGCTGCAGCTAACATGAAAATTAGGAGAAAAATAAGTTCCCTTCTAGGAGATTTCTGGTTCCTAGTGGTTTTGTAGCGTGAGGTGGCTTGTACTGTTTGGGAAAGCAAGCTTATGTTTTTACAGCGCAGGATGGGAATCGTTTTATGATTTTAAACTTGACTAAAATAGCCTTGCATTTTCTTTTCCATTTCCTTACAGTTAATGTTTTTGGGCAGGCTAGTCCTTGAATTTACAGTGCTAGAAAATTTTATCAGACCTGGAATAATTCAATTCTGTGTGCTACTCATCAAATCTCCCAACCTGCCAACTGCTGCCAGGTGGCTCAGCTGTGCTGCAGGCCGAATACGGTCCCTCATCACTTAAGTCCACTCCAGACACATCAGAGTGGTCAGAACCTGGACTCAGGTTCTTACTTTTCCAAGGGACTCTGTTGCAGGGGGTTTAGCCCAGCAGAAAGGAGGCAGCCCCCAAGGACCTACAATCAGCAGGCACATGCAGCACCCAGGTCAGTGCTTACTAACCCTAACCCTGAGCATCTAGGGGAATGGAACACATCAGTTTATCTCATCTTGATTAAAAGTCAGGATTTCCTGACTCTCTTGATCACATGTTCCAATGGTGAGGTGTCCTTGCAGTTAAAAAAAAAATAATTTAATTTTTTTAATTTCTAATTTAATCTTTGATGAATTTAACTTCCAGGAGTTTAACGCCTTTGTCTGTTAGAATGAATAATCCTCTTGTATCAAATGCTCTCCTGATGTAGGTGCTCACAAAATGTGATTAAATTATCTTTCAATCTTTTTTTCAATAAGCTTAATTGAACAGCATAATATCAGATGCATCTCCCAAAAAGGGCCAGCTCTTGATAACTGATTTTCCAAATAGTCTTAAAGCCACAGGAACAAAAAAGTGTCTCGGTTCCTCCTTCCTCTTTTTTTCTTCTGGACTCTATTACCTGAGAACAAAATATGTGGCAAGGAATCTGTCTTCTGCCTGCTTAGTTGAAGCTCATTTCCAAGGCAGGTTGATATTATGACAGATCAGAGAATATCAGAATTTCTCCATGGTGCCAAGGTGCTCTTGGCACTGGATTCAGAATAAATTTGAATAACGAAAGAAATGGAATAAATTCTGAGATACGTGGATAGGAGGTATCCTCCAAGATATCTTGGTAGAGCTATTAAATGGTAACTGGTAATCTGTTATCACTTTCACAAATTATAATTGCTTTTCCCTCGTTGTGGCTGTTTTAAGAGGTTGCAATTTCTCTTCCTGGCAGCAGGCGAGCTCCCTACCAGGCACTCTCTCTCCTCCTCCTCAGCCAATGCTGCTCATGGGCCAGCAGAGAGGAAGGAGCATCTTCCCTGGGGATGGGAGCTTCTCCAATATGTGAGGAGGAATCCACTGGACAGGTTCTCATGCTGCCCATCTCCCCTGGCCACTCACCTCATCCCCCCCACTGCCTCCTCACCTCCACCTGGGATTGTCTGGGCCAGGGATCATTCTCTTCACTGTGTTATCAGAGAGGAGTCTCAGACAAACACAGGGGCCAGGAATAGAGCTGGAATTCCTGTGTAATTCTGAGCTTTGCAATGTGATTGGAGCTAACACCTCATAATTTATGTTCTCTTTCCTCATACAGAGTCGAGGACTAGGAGCTGCTTTTGCTTCTTTTCCCCTGTGAGAGCTTTTTAAACTCTCTCTTTTTTGTTTGCACTGCAAGCAACACAGAGCCATCAGACACCAGGTGTTGCTGCCGCTGTGTAATCCTGGGTTAAATGCACAATGTGATCTAAGGCTATGTGGGTAGCTGCCCCTCCTGGTGCAGCAAGAGAGCTTCTATTCCCAAGACAGCTAACGAAGCTCAGCATACTACAGTTTCCGAAATCATCTAAAACTTGCCAGACATATTACTGACACCTCAGAAACAGGGGCATCTACCCGGCAGCCTGCTGACCCGTTCCACTGATGATCAATCCCACATCCCACTGCTGAAAACACTCACAAAAATCAACACTATACAGGCAAGGCCCCAGCACAGCTGGAGGGTTGTGAGCTCACTGCGCATGAATACGGCTGGTGCAGACATCTTCCGCTCCTATTAGGAGAATTTTTATTTTAAATTAGAAAAGACAAACAGCTAAAATCTGAGCTCAGTACAATATAAGGAATGTTTCAATTCAGAAATTGGGGATGTCCCTTCACAGTTGCCTTGTGCAATCATCAGCGCCGCTGTGAAATATGACCAGTGATAAACGAATGAGAAACACAGAAAATGAGCAGTGGTGAGCTAAAACTTAGGTGTCAGCTTTACTTTGCTGCTTCTTCCATTGTCTTTGTCAGTCATTTTGCCAAGGTGTCAAAAGCTACAGCATTAGTGTATATGTAGGGTTGCACCCCATTTAATGCATGTATGTCTGATTTGAACACATTCACTGAGAATCTGCTTCCCAGTGAATCTCTGCACATACACCCTCCTGCTTCGGCTGTGGGTAGGGTTGGAAATAATGTTTATGTGACAGCTTTGAACAGATGGAAAATGCCAGTGTCAATGTCTCAATTATTAAGCTTCTGTGTATTCCCAGTGATTTCTGCCATGCTCTAAGGAGCTAAATGCATGCCCTAAGCTTTTTGCTTAGACCTCCAGGTGTTGCTGGGGTTTGAGTTTTCAGTTTTGCAGAGCTTTACTTTGAGTGGCCGATCCTTTGTAATTATTGGTATTTTCTTTTTGATATCTTAACTCCTTCCTAAATCTCTAACATATATACATCCCCAAAGAAATGTCTCATGCTCTTCCACTACCATTTTTATGTACTGCTGGAGGGCATGCTGCGGGCCATCACCAAAATAAAACGTTAATTGTGAGAATGTGTTTTCAATGCAAAAGACTTAAAGGAAAGAAAGGTGCTGTGGTTGCCAGTGGGAGCCCATGGAACTGCAAGTCTCTGGGTCTTACATCTGTGTAGCCCCGAGAGGCTTTGAGGGGAGTCTTCACATTTGTGCACATATAGCCATAGAACAGAGAACATAATCCTATAATCTAGTTATATCTGGTGCTTAGTTGCCAAGGAATTGCCTGCATTACAGCAGTTGCCAGGTTAATGAAACTCTATAGTCTTTGGTGCATATGCACAAGAAACCCAGAGGAAGTCAGTGAAAGTCCTCTTGAGTTTGATGTTAGGCATGTGCTTAACTGGGCCTTACACTGGGAAAAACATCTGTAAACATTCAAAGTCAAAAATGTATGGCTCTGAATAGCTTGAGAATATTCAGAATAAATTTTGAGGACATTTGTTCTCTGCACATTGTTTCTTTTCTTCTTGCTAGTATGTTTCTGGTTGCCCATTCATCTAATAATTAACAAACTCAGAGGAATAAGGCATTGTTTCCAGAACTTAGTGTATTGTTCTTGGGACAATGGCCTGGAAACTCAGGCCAATACTGTTTATCAACTATTTCCCATACCCTAGCAGCCAAAGAAAGATTCCTGGAAAGTGTTGGTAGTGGTATTCAGAACATTTGTTGCGCACTTCTTGGGGTCCTATAAACTCTGAATTACCCACACTGTGCCTCGCTGGGCTATTGGTCCTGACAGAAGGCTTTTAGGGCTCCACTAATCAACATCATGTATGGGAATATTGATTATTTATGTCCCAGATGCCTTAAAACTAAAGCAGCTGAGAAAGCAATAGAGAAAAGCAACATTCCCAAGAAAATTACTGAAGCAGGTCAAGCTCATGGTGCCTTAACAGTATGAATCTCCTTCAGGAAATGAGTGTTTGAATCTGTTATTCTTAAAAGAAGCGCTTAATCACAAGCTTAGCTCTCAACAAGCTTAAATGGTTTGCTGGATTTTCTGACTGAGAGGAGAAAGAAGGTGAGAGGAAAGAAAACAGCATATAGGAGTCCAAAAGAATAAAAGAGGAAAGCAAAAACATAAAGTAAGACACAAGGAAGAAATACAGAGCTACAAGGAGGAATAAAAAATTAGGTATTAAATCAGGAGGGAGAAAGGGAGAATTCAGATGTAGTTGAAAGAAAATAAGACCAGCACAGGTGAAAAAACCCCACCCCTCTTAGGTTTGGAAATAAAAATCAGACTGTACCTCTGTCTTAAACTTGAATTAATATTCTAGTGAGTCACAGTACGTTATTTGTACTCTACAGCCCACTTCATGTTTTCCTGGTATGCAACAGGAATGCTTATTATTCTATTATTACAAAGAGTAGTTGGTTTCTGGGGGAGCACTAAGAAACCAGATCTATTGTGTCCCTTTCTCTTTCATGCTCTGCTTCTGCAGGATGAATGTGAATGAAATCAGACCTCCAACCCCAGCAGTCCCACCTACAGCATCGTGAGGCTGTGAGATGTTGAGTCACCCCGGGTACTTGGAGCTGTGGCAGGTGAGGTACCAAAGCTTCGGTGCCTTTGCGACGCTGCAGTCGGTGAGAGCTGAGCAGCCCCTCTGCTGCTCCTGCCTGTGCCGCTCTTGCTCAGCTAACTCAAGATGGATGTTAAAAATCCCATCTGAGAGGAGGATGTGCTGCAATATGCTGCTATATTCTGTGCTAGAGCTTATGCCACACTGCAGAGCAGCAGTGTACGTCATATGTGCAAACCCAAGTGCCTGAACAATAAATATAGTAACAGAGTCCTTGCACCTTATGTTCAAATACATTTCCAGGGTGGCACGTGCTGTGGGGTAGTGGAATTTGGACAGATAAGGATATTCAGGGCTGTAGGAAGGAAGGAGCAGAGAAGCAGACACCCATCATCAGTGAGGGACAGAAATTCCTTGCTCTTAGTGGGACCCCAGATTGCCTTAGCAGCAGTGTCTTGCCTCAGCAAGACGCCCTTCTGGTGATATACTCAAAGAGTATGGAGAGAAGGGGTGCTGTTACCCCCGTTGATTGCAGAAGCTGGGGGCAGGAGTGAAAAGACATATTTATCCCAGGACAATAAAGTGCCTTGTTATAGTCGTAAATGTATTCTGCTCTATTACATACCTTGCTGCTCAGCAATCCTTCGCTGCAGGGAACTGCTGAGCTTTAGGACTCAAATCCTCATCCACAGCAAGTGCACCTGCTATTGATGCTTATTACTGAGAGTCTGTGATGCCAGAAAGAGTTGCTGAAAGTTAGGAGGAAAGTATATTTTCAAATCTTTTGCAGTTTCCTTCCCTGCTGGGTCTCCTCAGCACATTTGAGCTTCCTAGGCTGGCTTCACAGTGGGGTTTGTCTCCTTGGGCCAACATGAAAACTCAAAAGCCAGCAGCTTTATTTTCAAGGGATTCAGCCCAGGTTGGTAAACAGATCTCCCCAGTAACCCCGGAGGAGAAGGCAGTTTCTGCAAGCTGCAGGTAGAAGCAAAACAGGCTGCATGACCTGCTGACACTGCGAGGGGATGTGCAGACTGTGGGCAGCAGTAAGTGGAGATTGTTTTGGGAGCTTAGAAACTGAGCAAACCTTAAGTAAGCAGAGGCACAGTCATGAGTAGAGGCAGTTCCCTGTAGACAGAGGGCTATATATGATCCTCTAGTTCCTAGGCTGAAGGCTGGGGCATACAGGTGGTGAAACAGCGAGGGAGCCAAGTATATTCAGTTATTAGCCAAGGAGCCCTGCAGCTCGGCAGGCTGCAGTGCTGCAGGCAGCGAGTTGCCTGCAGAAGGGAGAAAGAGGAGGAGCAGGGACATGGCGAGGAGACCAGGAACAAATGATACCATGCAGAGCCATGGGACCTTTGTTTTTCTGTGAACCTTAACCTTCTGGTGTCATGCACGGTAAACACCAAAATACAATTGGGAAAGCAGCAAATACGTAGAATAAGGAGCAGTCCCCCAAACCCCCTAGATCTGGCCAGAGCAGCCCCCACTCTCCTATCTCAGAGGTAACCAAGGCAGACAAACTCCCACAGAGGATCTTTGCCCAGGGCAAGGAGCAGAGAAGGACAAAGTATTCCTCTAAACCTTACACACACACAGCCAAGAATTTAATTACATGCCATCTTTTGAGTCTATCCCATACCTTGCTCCCTTGGGGGGTTGCTGAATTCTTTTCTCATTGAAACTAATCCAAATCACCTTATTTGGATGGTTTAACTCCTTGGCTGGCCCACATGCCTTATTGCTTCTGCCAAGATACTGCTTCATTCTAAAATTTATGGCTCATGACAGGAGACTCCTTATGATACAGATTATTTTTCTCAATGAACAAGAGCAATTGAGAAGTAAAGAGGACCTAGCGACAGAAAAGACAAGTGTCAGATGGCTTGCAAAGCTAGAGGATCACCTGTCACTGAACGTGTGTTTTCTTAGAGGACCTGTATAATGAGGATGAAGTTCTCTAGGTAAAATAGAAAGTCATGTCCAGGGGTGTCTCCCTTCCATTCCTGGGGTTTTGGAGTCATCCCTCCACAGTTGCTAGGAAATAGCATCTTGTGGGCATCTGCCAATGGTTTATGTCCAGCAGTAGTCATCACAAACTCCGCATGACTGCAAACTTTTCCTTGTTTTGGGTTAAAAAGTAGAAACTTCAGATCTGACTAAGGAAGGGAGCCACTAAGAGAATTTTTCTTTGGTATCCGTTAATGAGTTCTTTCCATGTGATATTTTGGGTTGATGTTTGGTTCTCAGCCTGCGTGGAGTCTACTGTACCAGTTAGCATACCATGTGAAACTGGCTTTCTCTTGTGCTCTAGTTTGGTCCTGGCTTTCTCTACATTGATGCTCTACTCAGTCAATGCCCAGTCTTCATTATAATTATCATTCTATCTGGAACATGGGAAAGCAAAGGGAGATACAAAAATGATATCCATGGGCTAGGGAATATGTGTGACCTTTGCATTTGTCACAGCTGCATGGAGATGAGGGTGCTATTTGGTTCATAACGGTTGCAATATCCTTCACAGGTGGTTAATGCATTCTGCCAGCACATGAAAGAATAATTGGATAGCCACTTTTTAAAGTGGCATGTAACCAACCATATCAAGTTTATCAGTAAATGTCACAGTTTTTCATAATCTAATCACTAGAGAGCAAGAAAAATGAGCATACTTGTCTCCATCAATAAACAAGTGATTATTCAGACAATAACTAGGTTTATTTTATTTCCATAAATGTTTGAAGTCTTATGAAGATGCTCTGGAGAAATGATTATTTATGTTGGCATCCAGACAGTGTAGTGATAGGAGGTTTAGAGAAGCTAAAGAAAGATGTTTATTTAGAAATGATCCCAAAAGTCTTAATCATTTTCATTCTGCAGAAGGAATTTGGGACATCAGATTATTTATCAGATTAAAAATGCACTGCCTGTTCCATCTTGTAGCATGCAAGCCTAAGCACAATAGTATCGCTGGAAAGCCAACAAAAAGGGAAGAGCCAAAATTTCTACTTTAGCTTTATTTTTAAGATAACACAGCTGTTCTGCTGCCAATTGGCCCTCCTTGCACGTCCCAGTTTTGGAAGCTGCGTAGCATCAAATGCTGACGATACCAAAGGAAACCACTCCACTGACAACTGGAAAAATGGGTTTGATCAGCATCAGAAAAAAAAATAAAATATGGCCTCAGGTCTTCAGTATGTTCTAACACAAAGAAAGTTATAGCTTGTCCCCAGGGGGCTGCCAAACTGCACCTCTGATAGCTGAGCAAATCTAATGCCACACGACACCTGTGTGCCCACATGTGCCAGGAGACAGGTGTGTGCTGCAGTATTTCATAGAAACAGATGTCCTCAGCCAATGCACCAAATTGCCTGAGCCTCTTAGGAGCAAATAGAGATGTCAGGAAAGGAAAACAATTTTTGCCATGATCCATTTGCTCTTGCAGCTATTCCTCACGCCTCCAGACTTCAGAGTAAACATCTGATGGGCTTTCAGGCAGCAGCTCTGGGGTTGCAAGGAGGAAGTGTGTGAGGAAGAGCTGGAAAATATTTTTGTGACAAAAATAGCAATACATCAGCCTGAGTGAATGATAAGAGATAAGGACTCTTTTTCCTCAGTCAAGTGGAAATGCTAGTGATAGCAGTCTAGGGAAGCTTTGCCAAATTTGGCCACCAGAGTCTGATGGGTGCTTGCAGGGTAGTCCCGGTTAATGAATTCTTGCTTTACCTGCAGCGAGCAATCAGTTTGAGAGCATTTCCCCTCAATTTCCTTGGTAACACGGGGAAGGTCACATGAGACAGGAACTTCACTGTGAGTTCCCCACCCATCTCAAGTCTGTATTCAGGGTCACAGTCTGAAATCCATGAGCAGGGAGTCAGGAGATCTGGCTTTGGTTCTTCCTTCTCTCTTCACAACTTTTCTCTCTCCTGCCCTTGCCTTTGAAGCTGCCATATGTCTCTAGACACAAGTTCCCAGCCTTATTGATGGGGAATAGCCAAAATGCCTTTTCTCTGTCCCTGCTCTAGTTTATCATGTTACACTTGCACCAAGTACCTAGCAACAAAAAATCTGGATCTTATCAGTGCTGCTGTAACACAACAGGAGGACAGCTCCACATATTTCATCCTAAGGTTTTTCTGTAACTTTCTGTGACTCTGTTTTTTCTGGAGGCACTGAGCAAGGACTTGTGCTGGAAAATAAACAGAGCTATTAGTCCCTTTAAAAAGGGTTAAATGAGAACTAAACCAAATTGAAGTCTGGGTCTTGAGTAGGATTGCCACTTCATGATTTGGGTCTGAAGCTGCTGGAGATCTCCTTTGAAAATGTCTTTTAACCCCTTTAAAACATTAATTTTAAAGCTTCTGGTAGCTGACATTTCTGCCATACATCACTGCAACTTAGCAGCTGCTGGCAGTTTATGGCATCTTGGTGACCTAAATAGTGCTTTCGTGCAATGGTGGCCTGCAAACAGCAAAAGCTCTGGATGATTTTTGATTTCCCACAGCCCTGCTGTTGGGAAGCGCGGAGGTGGAAATAGCAGAATTAGGAGGCAGCAAACGAGGGAACAGGAGGTGAGGGACAAGCTGGAAAAGATGGGTAGGGGGCAAGAGGCACCATTTCTGTAAAGAGAGAGGTGAATTCCAGACTTAATGGCATCTGGCTGGCAAATGGACCCAAGTAGTCCTTTCATGTCTGCTACCAGAACCCTTGTCAGGGACAGATAAGTGCCTTTGCTACCTGTTGCTCCTGGCAGCACCTGCTGTGCTGCTGGTGGTGCCCATACTGCAGAAAACATCACCCTCCCAACTGCTAAGGGCTCCTCAGCATCCCCCCAGTGCCTGGGGCAGACCACTGCTTTCCATTCTGCAGACTCTTCTGCAGGCTATGATCTTGGCCAGATACTTTGATGTTTATTTAACTGAAATTATGCTGATTAGACCAAGAAGACCAATGAGAGCTCCATTTGCTCACCTGCACACAACTGCTTGTACCCATAACAAGAAGCAGAGGCATCTCACCTGGAAAGGCGGGACAAAGACCAAGAGGATTTTTTTTCCCTCCTTCTAATTCCTTCACACAAAATGAGCTGAACATGCGTTTGAACTTCCCAGTGAACGATGCTTTTAAAAAAGGCAGATGGTGTTTTCTTCTTACTTGTTTCAATTACTGTTTACAACTATTTTCTACCTACTGTTTTTCTACTTCAAAAGCTTTCTTGGAAGTCATACACCCCAGAGTCATTTGGATGTAGTACAAACCAAGCAATCAAAAAAAAGGGGGGGTTAAAAAATAAAAAAGAAATCACTTGCAGGTTAATAAGATTTGAGATGGTAGAAAAAAAGCAATAGCTTAGAGCTGCTGTGTGAGAAACTCTGAACCATTTTATTTCTGTTCTCTCACTTCTTATTTTAATGCATCACAGTTGAATTAGCCTTGGCAGAATTTACAGCCCTTTTGGTCTATTGGGTATGCTGAGTCTTTAATGTCCCAAGTGGTCCTATGATCTGTTAATTACCTTATTGCATGTAAAGCTCTATAGGGCTATTTCTTTACAAGAATTCTTTGTCACGATCAAATTAGTTCTGGGTACCCCTTTCTGTGTGATGTCAAGCGTCCTCAGCTCTGCACAGGGAGTGTAAGATCCTCTGCTCATCACAGGATGCATTCAGCCCTTTGCAGGATGAGACAGTATGTGAAGTAAATGATCAAAGTGGCCCATTAAATAAATCCATGCTCTCATCATTAACCATCCTGAAAGTTGCAGGAGAATGGTTTACGTTTTTCATTTTGTATTCCGAGCACCATGCTTAATTTTGACATTCCCTCTCTTTGTCAGGGCAGTTCTGGTGCTCAGTTCTGGAGGGTTGTGCAGCAGGTACCAGCTGAACTGAGGCAGTAAAACATCATCCTGTTTCTTCCTAACCCAGGCGGATTGTCATAAGCAAGGGGAGGTTTTGAATGAATGGTATTTCTGTAATATATGGCCCCATTCAAAGGCAGTAGATGAAAAGACATTGCAATAAACAGTTGAGAGAGATTTGAGTTTTCCTGATCTATACCATATCTCTCATCCCTGCCTAGCAGAAATACCAGTTGGTTAGAGGTGCTCGCTTTCCTATCCCCTAAACTGTATGCAACAGTTTGCTTATCTTCAGCCAATACTACTGCCCATTCTCTTATAAAATGTCAAGTTTCTGCTTCTGTGAGCAGCAAAGAGCCCCAGGTTCCTCATGGTAGCAACATCTGGGTGCTCCTGATGTCCTTACACAGCTCAGGAACTGCAGGGTCTCTGTTACTAAGATCACTGCAGTACTGTTTCCATTTTCTTTTCTGGCTGTTCTCATCTGCACAGGGGAAAAACAAAAAGGTTCTCCTACTGAGGACCCCTCCTTAAGGGAGGTCATCACTGTATCCTCCACCTTGAGCATCTTTCTTCCTAGTCCCTGCCACAGCAAAGAATTCTGGACTCATTCTGGTGTGATCTCAGATCCTGTACCCACAGGATCCCTGCTGAGAGAGGTGAACATGGGTCTCTATCCATCAGACACTGCATGAGGATGGATTTTCTAGAGCATGAGGAGAAATTTTGATTGCAGCAGTCCATCCCACTGTGCCCCATCCAGCTGCTCCCTCCATCCTTGCCTCCCTCCAGCCCAGCCAGCAGCTGTATCACCTCTGTCTCCTCATCTGGATTAAGAATCTGATTCAGCACCAGATTAAATATATGATTGGTTAAGGCACAGGGTTAAGAAGGCACTGTAGGGTTTTGCTGAGCCTGAAAGAGGATGCTTTTAAAAATCCACTGTATTTAGGCCATGGGGGGGAGGGGGGGGTATGAACCAGAGAAAAAAAGGGGATTATAAATAGGAATCAAACTAAACTATCATTTCTTCATATGTCTTATTCCTTCAAAAAGCCATCCTTGATATGTTCCTGCCTAGCTGCTGGGATGCAAGAGTAAAGGTTCAGATGTAAGACTAAAGTGGACAGAGTAAACAGAAGGATTAGGAAGACATTCACAATGTATAATACCACAGCTGTGAAGTTATATGAAGGTGTGTTTTATGCTGACAGAAAGGTCAGAGGAAAAGATGTGTGGGTGTTGCAGAGTGGGAATACGCAATGATAATAAACTATATCAGAGATGAACAACAGTCTAACAGATTCTCTAGCACCAAAACTAAATGAGGACTATGTTGTAATTGTGGGCTTTGCCACTCAGTGTGTCTTGCTGGAAACAAAACCACCAAACATCTGCAGCTATGAATGTAACTTGGTAAGGGTTGTAAAAAAAGATGAGAAGTGAAGAAATTGTACCACTTATTTGCACACACCTGCATCTCATAAAAGAGGAATCCCGCCACACAACTGAGAAACTGGATCTCCCAAGCCCTTCTGAGCGTTGTAGTGATGGCAGTGTCTCAAACCTGGAGGAAAGCTTGTAATAGGATTCCTTGGCTCGCCTTGCTGAGTGCTTGTTCTCCCACAACAGACAGTGACTGATGGTGACTGTCTCTTTATGATTATGTCATGGTAGAGACACAAACTGGGGATAGAAAGCCAGGAAGAGCACCACTGAAGGATCTTGCACTCCCAGTTTCATTACCACACTGCACACTTAGGGCTGTTCCCTTTTCTCCAAGCCTAGCAATTAGACTCGCCGCTTCAGTATCTTGAAATGCCATGCTCAGCAACTAATATTTTGCTGTCTGGCACAATTTGCTACAGCCTTATCCTCAAAAACATATTTGGTAGCCCATGCAAGGTGCATGAATGTCTGATTTGTAAACAAAAGTGCAGTGACTGTGTATCTTTTGTTTGGATTATGAATATCAGCCAAGTGCTTTGAGGGTCAAGGCTTCCCACTGTGCACTCCTTTTTGAAAGGGGCTCTGTTAAATTATATATGTGCTTGTATAAAAATGGCAGGCTTTTGCTGCAAGCTGGGTTAATAAATACGTGTATTGTACAGCTGCCTCATGCACTCTAAAGGGTAAGTCACATTGTTGTGCAGTGTCACCAAAAGTCAAAGCCAGGACCGCAGGGGTCAGCTTGGACTAGATTCTTCCCGGGGATGGAGTTGCCTCACGGACTTTCTGCTCAGCTTTGGATACACAGTGTTTGCAATCACAGTCCTGGGATTGTGATTGAAGGATAGGGGCGGGATTTTTATTTGCCTCCCCCTCTCCTACATATTAATGCTGTTCATAGCCATGTCCAGGCTATTTAGCTTTGCCAGGCCTCCCTTACCCTTGCCCTCAGGTGGGCAGGGGTCCTCCCACCCTCCACCCACTCTGCATGCAGGTCTAGGAGCTATGATAAAAATACTGATCAATCATGGTTATGTTTGCTTTTTCTACTTCTGTGATGGAGGCACTTTGTGCTCTATAATAAACCTCTGCATTTGACTCACTCCGTTTAAAGGATTAAAGGCAGGTTATGGCACAGTTCGTTTTCCCTCTTGTGGTAAATAAGACTTTCTCACAGTCCTCCCAGATCAAACGCAATATCACTGCATCCCAATATGCAACCCCCCCTCAATACTGGCTTTTTTTTAGGATGATTCCACCACATATCAATGGGCTGCAATACAGCTTCCTCTGGCAAGGTCATGTCCAGCCCCAAAGGGACAGGCAAAATAGAGCAGGAAGCTTCTCATTGTCTTTAGCAAATCATCAAGGTGACTGGAGGGGTTCATACCACACAACTGCCTCCTCCAATTCTCCCTTGCACCCAGGTCAGAGGGTTGACAGTGCCCTGTCCACCCCTCTCCATCAACAGGCTGCACTGGGGCTGGCACATGCCTGGAGCTGCCACTGAGTCTAATTGTGAGAGACAGCAGTCTCAGGGTATTTGGAGCCTCCCGTAGTTAAGAGAAGCACAAATACTTTTTAATATCCTGCATATCATTCTGATTAACAGCTGGAGGACATTACGGCTGATACAGTCTCCATGTGGCAGAACAAGCTGGAAGAAAGGCAATGAAAAATAATCTTTCTCTTATTCCTAAGCCCCCCACCAGGGGTGGGTGGAAGTGCTAAACTTTCTGGTACTTGGAAAAAAGGGAAATGATGATATGAAAAAGACGATGTCAAAGAAACATCCTCCATTTCC
The DNA here is from genome assembly GCA_013389965.1 of Todus mexicanus. Taxonomy (NCBI): domain Eukaryota; kingdom Metazoa; phylum Chordata; class Aves; order Coraciiformes; family Todidae; genus Todus; species Todus mexicanus. The sequence continues at coordinate 22,133 of WEIS01010694.1, forward strand.
AACTCCTCCTCCGACTTTGTACTCCCCTCCACCGCCTCCTCCCCCCACACACGCTCTTCGGTATAATTTTTATCAACTTTCAGATTTAAAAAATTAGCTGCTCTTCAAAAACAAGCAGAGAGGGGTTTTCACCCAATATTATGGTACCATGCGTAAAGGCTGGATCTGCACAGCCTGGTTTGCCATGGTAGCAGGGTTTAGGAAGAGAAGACTCTGCAGGCTGGGAATTCTCCTTCAGGGAACAAAACTGATGAAGCTCAGTTTGAGACTCCTATGGCTGCAAAGAGATCAAGGTCAGAGGAAACGTGTCATGCTTCAGGCCTCATCAGTGATCCTTTAAATACACACTCCTTCTGGAATGACAGAGATTTAGTCTTGAACGCTAATGCAATTAATATGGGATAAAAGTGTTTACTCTGGCACCTTGTGTTGATATTTTGACTAAACATAGGTGCTGAGAGCAGAGAATAAAATACTTTAATGAGCAGGAGAAATAGTTGCTTTCTATTCTACACCTCCCTAAATTAAATAATTTCCTTCCAGGTTGCTTAGCTCCTGAGTAGGAAAATTGCTGAAAATAGACAAGACTTTTAAAGAGAGTCATAGCTGACATAGACGGGCCTTTGAGGAGAGAAATGATGGGACTGTATTAGAAAAAAGGGGCTTAGGGCTCGACAGCAAAGCAAAAGTTTGGGTTTACTTTGTGATTTACAAAACCTGCAGGTGATTGCAGGAATATAGACAGGGTAAAAAAAAACAACGAGTGGTGTGAATTATTAAAAACTAGAGGGCGAGATCCTCCATTAATAAGAACTGGGTTGGTCTTTAGCACATCTGGGATATCTAGAGATCTACAAGTGAATTTAGCAAGACAATTTTGAAGAATGATCCAAGGATGAGACAAAAAACCCATCTCATTATGATTTGGGATGAGTATAACATTTGTTATTAGTGAAGCTGAGAGTAAATCATTCTGACTATTGCAACAAGCTGGAAATTCCCTTAAGCTACTTTGCTTCGTCATATATTTTGTGTGTGGTAAATGTGTTACCGAAAACAATTTGAAAAATGTTTTAGAAGACTAAAAATACATCCTTGGTGCTATTTACTTTGAAACCCTAAAGCAAGGTTTCTTGGTATCCTACAGGATTCAGAGAAAAGCATTTGAAACACCTGAAATTACTTTAAGATAGTTATTCTATACCTGAATGTTACCTAAGAAGAAATCTAGGGATTTTCAGTCAATGGAAGATTTTTCTGTTGATCTCAACCCATCCAAGAACCTGCCCTAAGGTAACATTCCTCACTATGGGGACCTGGCACAATGGTAGGTGAACAGCAGCTCCTCAAGAAGCTGAGACTTTCCTCTTTCTACTGGGATGGAGCTACAGAGATATTCTTTCCAAAGAGTTCAGTTCCTCTGGGGTATCAGGCTTAGTCCTGGATGCTCAGGTTTTCTGAAAATCTGGACACCCAGTTTTGAATGGAGGATGGCTGTGGGATAATTGCCTGAAAATACAGTGGGTTTTCTTGGAGAAAATTTGCCATTTCCCTGGTGAAGCGCTGATTCTTCTGTCTGACTTAACCCAGCAAAAGTGCCCCAAATGATGCCAGCTGCAGAAGCGCGCATGCACATCTTCCATGGCCAGCCACAGGATCTTCAAGGGGTGGGCTTGATCGCTCTTTCTCCACAAAGCACTTATCAGTGAACTGCTGCTCTCCTTGGGCTTCTCCTTGAAACATAGGAAAGGAAACTCCCCAGGAGCTGCCAGCCTGAATTCAAATTAAGCAGCACTGAGCCAGCTGATCGAGTGTGTAAGGACCGTCACCGAAAATCCCTTGGCACTGACACTCCTCTCCTTTCTACATGCCTCGGCGGTCACCACCCACCCATTTGCCATCACAGCAATTTGGAGGTAGGATTAGTTTGGGATACATTCAATAGCTTTGGCGTGCTCTATATTCAGGGGGATCAGACAGTAACATGCTCTTATTTCTCCATAGAGCCGTTTGTCAGCAGGTGCTTACAGTCATTCTGGGTTATATAGCATCCGGTCCTTTTTATAGTACAGACTCATTACATTGATAATTAATCCGATAATGCCTATATGTCTGCTGTTATCTCCAAGGAACATGCAGCCCGAGCGCTAAGCCATTAGCACACCTCACCACTCATTGTCTTATCGCAGCGATGAAAGCTTCCCTAAACTTCACTCACTCTCCTTCCAGACAGACTTTGCAGTCCTTGTGAGATTAGACCAAGGTAGGGTGGGTTATTTTAAGTGTGGTTTTCAATTATGGAGCTAAGCCTCGCTCTTGTGGCTGGTGATGGAATTCCCAGTCCACGTGGATGGGATCATGGACTGAAAGATGTGAGAGATCCTCCTTTGGCTTGTTGCTCTAAGCAGAGAGTGTTGCGGCTCCAGTCCTCACCAGCTCTCTGAACTACAGCAATACATCAGGCAGCCTGCCCAGGCAGCGGACACGTGGTTATATATACCAATCTACGTGGCTCTCAAACTCAGCCTTGAAGACTAATTTCATGTCTCACAAATATTCAAAAAATAAGTCCTTAATATTAAGAAAATCCAGCCTCAGTTGACATCCTTCAGAAGAGTACACCTGATCTTCATCAAGGAGAGAAGAAAAAGGTATGCCTGTGCCTGGCTTTAGGAAAACCCTTGATCAGGGCACCCAGCCCCTCTCCAGGTCGGTTAACCCTGCAAGGAAGGGATTTTCTATCAGCCATAGATTTTGAGTTTGTGTTTTCTCATTTCCCTGTGTCTGAAGGAATCAGTGACTGGGAGGGAGGCCTTCAGTTTGGGGATGCTATTTGCCTTGTATTCCTTGTGCCATTATGAAGTTCTAATACAGAGAAAGGAAATGAAGAACAGACTTTAGAAACAAGAGGAGGGCAGCACAGAAGTGATTTCTGCTGAAGCACGTGAAGCCGTGCTGCAGGCAGGGAGGAAAATAAATTGAGGGAGGAAAAAAAAGAAAGGGAAAAAACAAACCAGAAGGAGCATTTCATCTCAATTACAACACATTTCTTTCCAGTGAAAGCTGAATTGAGTGGTCTTGAAAAAGTCCAGAGGAATAGAATTCAAATAGAAATTTTCTATCTCCTTCTTGCACCCTGCTGAGCCCACTGCTGCGGCTCAAGAGGGATGAGCCTGAGGCTCTGCCAACTGCCTGCCCCGGCCCTTGCTCCTGCTCCTGCTCCCACCCGGGTGCCATTGCAAAGAGGTTTTAGAGCCCGTGAGAGTGACAAAGAACAAACCCTTGTAGCAACACGAGCCTCTCCCTTTCCTTTTAACCTCGAGGTGTTGTTTCTCCATCAGTCAAGAGAGAATGTGACATCAGGCTGTTTTCCTGAAATGACTGTGGTTTTTATTTCTCACAGCAGGCCCCTCCCCAACAAAGCACATCGCAGGCAGAGGTAATCAGAGCTCCCAGACCAGCAGCCTAACCAAACCAACTAACTTTCTCTCATCTTTCTGCCCAATTACATGCTGTAAAATGCTCTCTCTGAAAGTAATTAGGTTGTCTTGTTTAGTCCCTGCACAAGTGATTAGAGAGATTCTCACTCCTGTGAGTGGAGCAATTACTCACAGCAGATACATCCCAGATAAAAGCACCCTCACTAGGGCCTTAGTGCACTCCAAGAGCCTATTTGTGCTATTTGATTTTAAATACGCACCAAAGCTTAAGCTCATGTCGCTTCCATGCATTGCACTGTCCACGCGGCAGGAGCTCCTCTCTGCCTCAGCAGCTCTCAATAAGCAGAAGAGGAAAACTGTCATTTGGTAAGAAAAAAACCCCAACAACCCGAACACAACAAAACACAAAAAAATAACACAGTCATTTCAATGTCTGTATTCTCATGGAAGCTGCCAAATCTGGCTTAAAGAGCCATATAACCAAAGGCTGTTGGATTTCCAGCACACCTGGCAATGCTTAGACATCCCCTCCCTTATTCACAGATGGTACAAATGGACATTTTTTATTCCCATCTCTGATGCATATCTGGGGACTTAAATTCATGCAGATGAATGCAGAGGGACAACCCTTTCTAAAGGCAGAATTCAGGCAAGGGAGAGAAAGAGCTGCGTCCACACCTATCACTAAATGCAAACACAACAGATCCAAATGGATGTCCGGATCCATGCAGTGTCCTGAGCTTAAGGATCCATCTTCTGCTGATGGTTAGTTAGCCTGTGCTGCTGGACACACGTACCACTGGCCTCACAATGACCTAGGGCTATGCGAATCTCTTTGCTGGTTAAAACTGGAGATGGGCTTGCATGGGCTGTGCTACAGGGAGCCTCGTGCATTGCATCTGAGGTTCCCACCATGCAGCTCGGTCTCCCAGTTTAAGTTCTCAGACTTGACAGTTGAGCCTAGAGGACACGAAAGTAGAGCCCAAACAGCAACCAAGTAAAGCCAAGCGGTTCCATAGGACATAATTTCTTGTCTGTTTTATGCCTTTAATAATTGGCAGATTTCTTCCTCTCTGGGGATTGCCTAATCCTTCCCCTTCAGAGCAGTGCAGCTCTCAGGACCAGGGCTTTGCTGACAGCAGAATTTTGCAGCCATCGCCTCGGTACAGTGCTGTGCACACTCTGCTCTGCAACCATTACTAAGATTGCATTGACCAACGTATATACTGCTGAAACACTCTAAATAGCACCCTGGTTGTTGGCCATTCACTCTCCTTCTCTTTCTATCGCATAAACTTCCCCCTTACCGCCACTTTCCTTCATTTTGCTGTCTTATGTCAATCTTAAAGGGTTCCCCCAGGAAAAATTTTGTTATCCATGGCAGAATAGAGGCAGATTTAAATACACTCAGCCGAGGCTGTCGCTCAGATTCTCACAACAGCCTCTCTTACACCACAGGGCTGGAGGTTTTGTTTACACAGCTCTCCCTGAGGGCTCAATTGCAGGGAGCCAGCGGTGGGATACGAGCTGGAATTAGGTACTACAGGTCTCTGCTGTCTGAGCATTATATAGTGTCTTTTTTTCACAAACACACTGACTTTAAAGGGAGGGAGGGGAAACTGTTTGATCAGCCAGGTCGTGCATGACTGCTCAATACAGCGCTGCGGTTCAGCCCTGGGTGGCGAGGCAGGAGGCAGCGCCCAGCCACACACACGTTTCCACGCAGGTCCTGGAATGCTGTGGGACAGAGCCCCACACTCTCATGCAGGGATAAAACAATTTGGAGGTAGNACAGCTAGCCAGGGACAGACAGATGTACGTGTGCCATGCACACCCATTCGTGCACATCACCAGAAGTGCCAGCGAACAGCCTGGCTGTGTCCTTCTGTCCTCTCTCAGACTAAGCTGGTGCACCCAAACCCTCCCAGTCCCAATATGGTTTTAATGGGCTTCGCAATAACTTTTTACAGAAGCAACCACCAATATCTATGAAATACCAGCTGCTGTAGAGATCTGAATGTTTTATTTCTCTGTCCGTTGGGCATGTTATTAATATGTGTCTGTGCAAATATTAACAGCTTCTCCATCATGTACATGCCAAAACATACTGGAAATAAAAAGGCTGAAGAGATGGCCAGGTATCCCTTTTTTATAGGCAGTCAGTACCGTGCCACACAGATGGAATGCAGTGAAGAGCAACAAAACCCTGGTGCTGAATAGGGAACAGAATAGATTTTTCTCCCTTTCTTTGTTTATTTAGCTTGAGAAGGTTAAAGTGGCATGTCTTCTTGTCTTTGTTTTTTGTTTGTTTGGGGGTTTTTTTAGAAAAAGCTTTGCTGTAATTTTTTAAAGCAAGATCAAGACACAGAAGTAAAAAGATAATGGGGTATGTTGCCAGGCAGATGACAGCACAGATGCAGAGCATGTACAGATTATTGTAATTTGTATGAGCCAAAGACTTTAACATCTTAATTACTCATCTTAAGGTGTCAGTGATTATGGCAATTGATCAAAACCATCAGAAAAAGCCTTCCCCAAGGGATACAGCAGAGCAAGGAGGGCATGCTACGTCTTTAAAGGTTAAGTGACTGCAACACCTCTGTGAACTGGAGCCTGAGTCAGCTCACACCAAATGGCAACTCCAGAGCCCAGCGGGAGCCCGCTTCTGCTGACACTGCCTCTTCCTCGGCAAAAAACATAAACCCACTTCTCTCCCTCTGTTATTCTCTTCTAGACCTTCAGCCTGAGGATCATTTTGAGAAAAATGGTTCCTCTGAAATATCCATTACTTGCAGCATCAAACCAAACCTCTGCCTCAAATGAGCTTGTACAACCTTCAACCTGCGCATAGCCATTAGCACCCGACAGCTAACGAGGATGCATCTGAAATGCTGGTCCTGATGAAACAAAACAAAAATGCAAAATAAAATAGCACCTCCAGTAAGTTGTGTGTTGGGGGGAGACAATAACCCATAAAATGTCATGATACGGGCTTTTACGTCCTTGTGCATGTGAGGTAGTTGGAGTTTGCTCAAGGTACTTGTACAGAAAAGTACTGGAAATGCTGGGGGGGG